>VDFB02273401.1:0-17395 GCA_007258455.2 Sequoia sempervirens | reverse complement strand
ACTCTATGACATGCAGAACAATATGGTCATTAAAACCATCAAGAATCATCCTCCTTGCCTTGGAATCTTCCTTCTTATGTGCTAAGAGTTGTGTTGCATCTATAGGTATAGGTACAAAACTGGTCACATATTCCTTGATCCCATTCTCTTCCAGCAATAAGGAAATTCTGGCTTTTTAGACACCAAAATTTGAGCCTTTATCCAATTTGTCATGATCTCTCAAACCAACTAAGGCCATCTCAAAGGATAAAAGAAATAATAATTCAAAAGAGGTCAAACTAGGTTTTATAAACCATCAATTTTTCCCTTTGCCTAGGGTAAACCTTTTCTACCCTCAATTTAGCTCTAATACCATGTGAAAATTCTATTGCAGTTACTAATTATGAATCTTCTATCTAATATAGACTATTTGACTTTGGAAAATCAATTCACAGCAAATATTTAAAAATAACACAACTACAACTTCACCAATAAACTCATAGGAATAGAGAAGAAAACATACACAATAATAAACACAATATTTTTGGACAAATTGTCCATGGAAAAACCCCGAAGGGAAAACCACTACTGCAGATGAGGAACTTATATTAAACTTTATAAAATTAAGAGATACATAAAAATTCTTGCCTCTTACTTGCGGAACTTATATTAAACTTTAGCAAATTAAGAGATACATAAAAATGCTTGCCTCTTACTTGCAGAGCTCTGACAATCTCCCAATTTCTCCTGTTGAGAGCCTACAATAGCTATCCCCAATGCTATCATTGTACCCTTGCTATCAATGTAAGACTTATTTGCTAACACTGCAAATGCTTCTCAAACTTTATTTCTCCAAATGCACAATGACCTCCTTTTATACTACTCTCATTGGAAAACCAACGACCAAGATTTATTCTCAATCAATGGCTAAGATTAATAACACCTCAATAAACCTTAACTAATTAGTTTTGTAGGTGTCCCTAAAAGAGTCATCTAAATAAATAAATAATTTTCTTCATCTCAACAAATTGACCAGAGAAAAAATTTGTTACTTATATCTAGCAAAATGACAAACAGTTGTCCAAGCTAACAAACTAACAACTACTACAACAATTTTTTATCCAACCAAAAGAGTGAGTCTTTTTACAATGTTGTGCCAGGAGAGATTGGGAATACAAAACCTATTACAACAGTATTGGTTATTCACACTTACCCGACTCTTTTTTATTTTATTTTAAAAATCTTATTGCCTCTCCTAGAAATATCTCTTCGTTCACTAACAGAGCAGATCATTGTATAAATATGCATATGTATATTTTGTTTATTGTATTTCATTTTCTTTGATATCTTTATGCAGGATGCCTACAGATCCACTGTGCTTAGGCCATACTTTAATGTCTTTGCTTACTATTTATTTTTATCATTATGAGGTTCCATACCCAAAACAAGATTGAATGTTGTTATTGGAGTTATTTTATTATATATTCTGCTATCACAAATCAAGATTATCTTATTTTTGACTTCTCTTGTAATTTCGTAGCAACAATATATTTTAAAATTTTCATATTTTTCTCAACTAATCACTTTTTTATAGACTAAAATATGATTATAAAATATAACATCATCTATATTTATAGGCTTATTTATTTTTCTTGTGCCTTTGATGTGAAGAAAATTTTGATTTCAATTAAATCTCACAAGGCTGCCAATAGGGGAAGTGAATAAAAGTTAGATCAAGCTTAGGAATTTAAAAAAATAAATTTAAAAGCTTATCATAATACTATTAAATTTAATTAAAATTATAGTTTTGTTATTTTGTAATAAGATTAATAGTTTAATAAGTAGTGGTTTATTAGATTTTAACATCTATATGAATACATAAATCAAAAATGCAAGATTTGATCAGAAATATGATTATAAAATAAAATTAAAAAGATTTGATTAAATAGAAATATCAAAAGCAAAGAGATTTGATTATACAGAAAAATCTAGAGCAAAGAGATTTGATCAAACAGAAAAATCAAGAACAAAGAAATTTAATCAAAGAAAAAAATCAATCATGAAAAGATCAAATAAATAAATCAAAGATAAAAAATTAAAATCGCATAGATCAATTAAAAAAATAAAATAAAAAAGATTTGATTAAATAGAAATATCAAAAGCAAAGAGATTTGATTAAAATATATATATCAAAAACAAAGAGATTTGATTAAACAAAGAAATCAAGAGCTAAAAGATTTGATCAGACAAAAAATCAAGAGCAAAGAAATTTAATCAAACAAAAAATCAAGAAGAAAGAAATTTAATGAAACAAAAAATCAAAAGTAAAGAAATTTAATCAAATAAAAATATCAAAATCAAAGACATTTGAACTAAAAATAAATAAATAAATAAAAGAGATTTTAGGAGAAAAAAAGAAGTCAAAATCAAATATCACAAAAGAAATCAAAATAAATCACAAAAGGATTTGAAAATGTTTATTATGAATAAATTAAAAAATCAAATAAATAAATCCAAGGTTAAAAATAAGTTGATTAAGAGATCAAATAATTAAATCAAGATAAGAATAAATGCATTAAAAGATCAAATAAATAAATCAAAGGTAATAAATAAATTAAAAGATCAAATATAAGTGAATTGATAAAAATAAATTTAAAAAATCAAATAAATTAATCTAAGAAATTTGATCAAAAAGAGAAATCAAAGATAAATCGCACAAATTTGAATATATACTTACCATAGATAAACTAAAAGATTTAATAAATAGATAAATAAAAAAAGATAAATAAAAAAGATGAAATCAAAATCTTTATCATAATAAATTAAAGATCAAATAAATAAATCAAAGATAACAAATAATTCAAATTTTTTATCACAAAGATAAATCAATAAAAAAGGAAAATTAGAGATTTGATCACATTGATTTGATCACAAAGATAAATCAATAAAAAAAAAAATTAGAGATTTGATCATAAATATTTGATTAAACTAGCATATATATATTTAATAATATATATAAAATACAAAAATAAAAAAAACATACCGAGAGTTGTCATTCTACTTTTCTGATAACTATTTTAATGTATGGACATAAAGAGGTATATCCATGCCCCATGCATTTCTAAGACTAGATAGCTGTTGCTTGTAACTCATCCTCCTTCCCGCTGCCTTGTAACTCGTCCTCCTTCCCTTTGTTATCTAGATTGGGAGGACAATTCTTTGATCAAGGATGATCCTTATCAACATACTCACCGCCAATATTTGGATGGGCTTCATCCATCATACTGTCATTGCCATGCAGTGAGCAATGTGGAAAGGACGAGGAAGATTACAAGTATGACAGTCATGGCTAACTAAAGGCTTATACACTCATGCTCAACCTCACCAGAAATAAGACACAACTTAATGCTTTCAAGATCAACCCAAAACTGTGTTTAGTTAGATGGGAAATGCTTGTAGCTCTCACATCAAGTCGAAGACTTGAGTCAACAAGATTTTGTTGTATGCAGAAGTAAATGATATTAGATAAGAAGAGTTTAACATGTGGGGAGTAGGAGATTTTAGTAGTTACATGATGCAGGAGCATCTAGTGGTGTAAGGGCAATCTTGCATCACCCAAAAATAGTTAAATTTCAAGTTTCTCAGTTTTTAGATGTTTTTACATTTTGGATACCCTTTTTGTCATAATGAAATTCTCAATTTACGGTTTTTATTTTCTGTGCTTGGATTGAAAGATATTGCAGTTTTAGTTTCCCAGATTTGCACTTGAAAATCTTCCGAGTGGGCTTTGAGGCACTTAGAGCTCCCGGATCAGCCCTGAAACTTGCCAAAATTGGCATAGTAATTTTAAGCACATTCTCGACTTCGAGACCTTTCCAATGGTTCAAACGGTTTGCGAATCAAAGTCCCGGATCAAAAGTTATGGTTCCAAGAAGTTGGCGCACTTTCTAGAAGATACCATTGCAAATGCTCTTTTAAAATTTGAACTTCATGTTGTAAATTTTTGGATCCAAATTGCCTAAACTCAATTTTAATATTTTTTTGGCTTCAAACTAATGAGGAGCTCTATTTATGGGTGGGCTTTCTAATTTTTGGGTAACTTTTTGGGGACAAGCTCACATATTGTGAAAGGGTTATTCTATAGCTTTCTGTAGCTTGCATGTGTTGTAGAACTTGGGGATTTGAGATCCTCTACATGTAAACTCCATTTCTGAATAATAAAAGTATTCTCTTGTTTGTGGGTTATTTTCTGCATCACCGGGTTGTGCCCTCATCAAGTGGTATGAGCAGTTTTCTTGGCTGATGTGGATAGATCATCGATCGTGAGGCAGTTCACACCAAGACCGTGGTTGTGGGTCGAGGTCAAGAAAGATGCCTCCAAGAGTGATGCCTGGTAGGCGTGGTGGTGCAAAAGGTGGTCAAGGCAACAAAAATGCTAGTGGAAGAGATGCACTGGCAGCCCTCCAAAGACAGATTGATAGTTAAAACTGATTGAAAAGGTTCGCTGAGGAGGAGAAAGTGAGATGAAGAGGTTTAGATGTAGAAGAAGGAAGAAAGCAATTGATCAAGACCAAATCGTAAATAAAATCCATTTTGAAAGATCGAGGCTTAAAGTCCCTAGTTGTGCAAATCACGAACCTAAGTTGATCGATTGGATCCAGCGAGCTAGAAATATTTTGAGTATGAAATAAAGGACAGATTAGGTTAAGTTTTGCAAAAATGAAGCTGAAAGGCCATGCCGGTATTTGAGTGAAGAGGTTCAGTTGGAAAGAAATCGAAGAGGAAAGTCAAAGATGCAAATAGGATCACATGGTAGAAAACTAAAAAGCGGTTCATACCAATGGACTACGAGTTAGATTGTTGAAAGTACAAGGTTTGAAGCAGAAACAGATCACGGCTGAAAGAATATACTGAATATTTTCACAAGATAATCGTCAGAACGGGTCACATAGAGGCCAATAAAGAGAAGGTAGCTTGATATCTTAATGGGTTACGACCGAGCATTCAGGATGAGTTAAGCCTAGTCCACTAGTTTGCTCTAAAAGGTGGAGAAACTGAAACAAAGATTCAATGAAAAAGGATGAGGAGGTCCATGAGGAAGGGGCAATGGAAGACCTTCAGAAGCCGAGAAATGATGATGAAAAGAAAAGTGAAGATGTGGATACCATCCGAAGCCAAAGGAATGACAACTTCTACCGCCCTCATGATTAAAACAATGGTGATCAAAGAGGTAGAGGATGAGGGAGATATGGACAAAGAGGTTGTTTGAAAAGGAATGTTTCAATGTATGGTGAAAGAAGGGCGAGCCTATGAATGTCCTAACCTGGAAGAGCGGAGACAAAAAGGCCAAAAGGTCATGGAAGGGTTGTGCGCTTTGATTAAGGCCCAATCACGAACAAATTTAAAATGATGTTGAAAGAGGAGCCGAAGTGATTAGGAGAGCCTGTTGAGGAAAAGGAATCAGAATAGAGGAAGAATCTATTTCACACAAAGTGCAAGTGTGAAGAAAAATGTTGTGATGTCATTATTGACGGTGGGAGCACCGATAATCTGGTGTTAGAAGAGATGGTCACAAAGTTGAAGCTGAAGAGGGAAAGGCACCCGCATCCATATCAAATTGCCTGGTTGTAGAAAGACCACAAAGTTTTGGTCAATGAGAAGTGCCTAGTAAAGTTCAAGATGCGGGAGCTACCATGATGAGGTACTCGTGATATCATACCCATGGATGCATGTCACATGTTGTTGGGGAGGCCGTGGTAGTTTGATAGGTGAGCTATACACGATGGTCATGCAAACACTTATTCTTTGACAAAGGATGGGGTTCGTCACAAATTGAAACCCCTGAAGGAGACCGAAGAAAAGGTATGTAGTAGTGCTAGAATTTGTTATGTAGATGGAAGAAAAATTTTAGAAGGTATGAAGCATGAGCATGTGTGTTATGCATTGATTCCTAGAGTGAGTAAGGAGGATAGTGAGAAGGTTCGAGAAGAAGTTTCCAGGATGTTGGATGAGTTTCAGGATATTGTTTATGATATTTTTTGAGGTTTACCACCAATAAAAGAAATCGATCATTAGATTGACTTGATTCACGGAGCCAATTTCCAAATAAAGGCAGCTCATAGAATGACTCTAACTTGAAAATGAGGAGTTGAACATACAAGTTCAAGAGTTGTTGAGAAAGGGTTCGATACGAGAGAGTTTGAGTCCATGTGCAGTACTTGCAGTACTAGCACCAAGAAGGATGGGGAGTGGAGGATGTGTACAGATTCCCAAGCCATAAACAAGATAACAATCAAGTACAGATTTCCCCTACCAAGGATGGATGACCTGATGGACTATTTGAGTAGAGCTCGGTGCTTCACAAAGATTGATCTGAAGAGTGGATATCACCAGGTCTGGATTCGAGAGGGAGATGAATGGAAGACTACCTTCAAGACCAAGGAGGGCTTGTACGATTGGTTAGTCATACCTTTTGGGCTAGCCAATGCATCGAGCACATTCATGCGGCTCATGAATGAGGTACTAAAAATTTTTCTAGGAAATTTTGTTATTGTGTACTTAGATGATATTTTTTATTTTTCGGTAAGACATTGGATGAGCATCGATTATAGGAACCTTTGAAGTTAAGAAGAGCTATTGATTAATCACGAGAAGAAGTGTAGTTTTGTGAAGAGGGAGTTAGTGTACTTGGGGTTTGTTGTCTCAGTGAGAAAGGTCTCAAAGATGGACCTAGAGAAGGTGAAAGCTATTCTACAATGGCCTACCCCAAGAACTACTACCCAGTGAGATCTTTCCATGGTTTGGCTAGTTTTAGTAGAAATTTCATTACAAACTTGTTAATTTGTGGATACGGCTAAAACAATGAGAGGGGATAGAAAATAATTCAAATGGGTGGAAAAAGTTTTGAGCTGTTAGGCGAGGAAGGTGACGGTAACCTATTCTAGCCTTCCCAGATTTCAACAAGGTGTTTCAGGTGGATTGTGGTACCAGTGGTTGTGCCATTGGAGCAGTGTTGAGCCAAGAAGGTAAGCCCATTGCCTATTTCAGTGAAAAGTTAAATAATGCCAAGAGAAAGTATTTTGTATATGATCGGGAATTTTATGCAATAGTTCAAGCATTCAAGAAATGGAGACATTATTTGTTGCCGAAGGAATTTTTTCTATATACTAATCATCAGGCCTTGCAATGGTCGAGAAAGTGTCGAGAGGCATAAATGGGTAGAATTTTTGTAGAGTTATACCTTTGTTTTGAAACATAGGAGTGGGAAGTCAAATAGGGTTGCAGATGCCTTTAGTAGGAGGCATACATTGATGAAAAAGATGCAGATTGAAGTGGTTGGGTTCAATGAACTCAAGACACTGTATGCAGAAGATCTTGATTTTGCAAAGGCTTGGAAAGCTTGCAAGGAACGTGTTACAGTGGATAGGACAAGGTGGCTAGATTTCATAATCCAGGATGGCATGTTATTTAAGGGAAGTCAATTATGTATCACGAGGAGTTTTATGAGGGGGAACCTAAAAAGAGGAGAAGCATAGTGGAGGAATGGCGAGGACATTTTAGTCGAGATAAGACCATTGCCATTATCAGTCAGCATTATTAGTGGCCTCAGTTGCCACAGGATGTGAAGAAGTTTGTACAAAGCTACAGAGTATGTCAGATGGCTAAAAGAGTGAGCCAGAATATAGGCTTATATCAGCCTTTACCTATACCAGAGAGGCCATGGGAGGATATAAGTATGGACTTTATTCTTGGTTTGCCAAGGACACAACGAGGGAATGATTCAGTCTTTGTGGTGGTTGATAGGTTTTCGAAAATGGTACATTTCATTCCATGTTAGAAGACCCATGATGTAGTCCACATTGCTAACTTGTTCTTCAAAAAGGTGGTAAAGCTACATGGTCTGCCAAAGAGTATTATTTCAGATCATGATACCAAATTTGTGGGGTACTTTTGGAGGATCTTGTGGAAGAAGCTGAAGACAGAGTTGAAGTCCAGTTCCGCACACCATCCATAAATAGATGGGCAGATAGAGGTTGTTAACATGAGTTTGGGTAACCTACTGAGATGTTTGATAGGAGATAAACCCAAGGGATGGGACTTGATCTTACCCCAGGCAGAATTCTCTTACAACAATTCTATCAATAGAAGCACTGGTAGATCACCATTCCAGATTGTGTATGGAGGTAGCCCCAGAACAACTCCAGAATTGAGGAAGACGGACAAGATGGACCAAGAGAAGAAAATAAGTGCTGAAGCTGAAGATTTTGTAGAACACATCAAGGATATACATGAGAAGGTAAGAGAACATATTAACAAGATGAATATGTAGTATAAGGCTAAGGTAGATCGAGAAGAGGAGGTATAAGGAGTTTTAGATTGGTGATGAAGTGATGGTCCACTTGAGGAAAGAAAGGTTTCACATGGGAACATACAACAAATTGAAGATGAAGAAGTTAGGTCCTTGTAAAATTTTGAAGAGGCATGATTTAGGGAATGCATATGAGAGTAGAGTTGTCGAATGGATTCAACATTTCCCTTGTGTTCAACATTTTAGATTTGACAGAGTATCATGAAGGTGGCGCAAAGGAAGTACCAATGATAGAATAGTGTGAGATTCCAGCACCTACTTCAAAAATGGAGGAGACTGAGGAAATCTTGGATAGTCATGTGGGAAGGAGTACCAGAAATAGGCAGTATGAAGAATATCTAGTGAAATGGAGAGGAAGGCCTGTGGAAGATTCATCTTGGCTATCTAATGCAGTGGTTCACCGATTAGGTTTTCCTCAACCATCTGAGACGTGACGGGGTCACTTCTCAAAATTACCCTGGGTGTCTGATGCAGGAGCATCCAGTGGTGTAAGGGCAATCTTGCATCACCCAAAAATAGTTAAATTTCAAGTTTCTCAATTTTTAGATATTTTTACATTTTTGGATACCCTTTTAGTCATAATGAAATTCCTAATTTATGGTTTTTATTTTTTGTTCCTGGGTTGAAAGATATTATAGTTTTAGTTTCCCATATTTGCATCTGAAAATCTTTTGAGTGGGATTTGAGGCACTTAGATCTCCTAGATCATCCTCAAAACTTGCCAAAATTGGCATATAAAATTTTATGTGCATTCTCGACTTTGAGACCTTTCCAACGGTTCAAATGGTTCGTGAATCGGAGTCTCGGATCAAAAGTTATGGCCCCAGGAAGTTGGTGCATTTTTTAGAAGATACCATTGCAAATGCTTTTTTGACATTTGAACTTCATGTTGTAAATTTTCGGCGCCAAACTGCCTAAACTCAATTGGAATGTTGTTTTGGCTCCAAACTAATGAGGAGCTCTATTTATGGGCAGGTTTTCTAATTTTTGGGTAACTTTTTGGGGACAAGTTCGCATATTACGAAATGATTATTTTGTAGCTTTATGTAGCTTGCATGTGTTGTAGAACTTGGAGATTTTTTGGGTAAATTTTTGGGGACAAGCTCGCATATTGTGAAAGGGTTATTTTGTAGCTTTCTGTAGCTTGCATGTGTTGTAGAACTTGGGGATTTGAAATCCTCTACATGTAAGAAGCTCCATTTTTTGAATAATAAAAATTATTCTCTTGTTTGTGGGTTATTTTCTGTGTCTCGGGTTGCACCCTCATCATTACATGAAAAGTCAAGTGAAATAAATGATTTTAACTAGTCAAATTCATAACGAACTATTTGGAAATTGAAAAGAAACTAAATATTTAAGCTATGTAAATAAATAGTTTCTAAAGCTACATTTTTGTCTGCTATTTTTTATTTTATTTTTTAATCATTGTTGTATTTTATTATACTAAATTTGTTATAAAAATTGTTATTCATAATGCTTATGTAAATATTTTTGAAAAATATCAGAAAATAAATGTGTTGTTATTTTTTATTGGTTAAAAAATGTTGTTAGTTATCTATTTTTTTAATTTAAGTTTGATAATTTTTTTATTTATTTATATGTTATCGAAGTTGTAATAAGATATTGTACTTTTATTTATTGATAATGTTAGACTGTGTTGTTTTTTGATGTTCAAATAATTATTCTAAACATAAAATGTAAAATATATTCAAAATTAATCTTTCTATCATTAATATAACTTGTTCAATTGCTATCAATTTACCTAACCAAACCAAAATTTTAAATGTAGTTTACCAAATACTATGTTGTCCTAGACTATTTCCATTAACTTAAAAATTGAATTCATTGCATTTATTATGTCAAGTTTTGTAGTTGTCAAATACAATAAACTTATGATCAAGATTTCATAGAATGTTGCTTCTACATCATTCATGCTATCCTCTTTATTTAATGTTTGTCTTATTGAATTTGTATATTCTTATTAATTTACTATTCAACATTCATAATTTCTTCACATCTTTATTTAGATATTTTATTTGACATATAGAAATGTCTTTATTTATATAATTCATTTTTTCAAATTAATATTTATAGCATTACATACATATATTTTATCTGTATAATTTAAAAATATAGAATTTTTTATATATATTTAATTTTTATATTTTTAAGTTTAGACATTTTTTTTCTTATATCTAACTTATTATTTTTTCTATAACATAATAATGCTTAATTATAATATAAATTTATAAATTTACATATTAATATTAAATATTAAAATCATCAATAGTTTTGTATCCATTATCAAATATAATTGTCAACTTCTTGCAAGTCATTAATATAGTCAAACATGAACCATATATATTTTGATTTGCTATTTTTTCACATAGATTTCAATAGAAGTAATAAGTAAGGAAAACAAGCAACAACATCCATTCCATTACCTCAACCATATCTTCCACCCCCACCTAGCCTTTCTCAGTGTAGTGATAAAGAATGTGATCTTGTTGAATAAATTGGTAATACTCTAACCAAGATCCCCCTTTGGGATTTGATTCAAACATCATCAAAGCGCTATATATGAGCTGAGTGGTTTACGAGATGCATGGCATGCTCCCAAACACTATACAAGTGGTGATTAAAGCATGGTGTTGCACGACATAATTTAGAGTATTCTATAAATGACACATGGTGCAAAACAGTATGTGGAGGATTACACATTATGGTGGAAATGTCTAACACTTGTGTGAATACACACAAACTATAATCTCTAAATAGATTATTTATTTCTCTAAATTTAATTTGTAAATATATAATTGATTAAAACCACATTTAAAATTGTAATTTAAACCTTAAAATTCAAAGTGACAATTTTTTTTCTTGACCACTTCACTAATTAATATGAATAAATCAAATATATTGATTATTAATTTATAAACTTAATAAAAATAAATAAAAATAAATAATTAAAAAATCATCTAAAATCTAAATAAACAAATAAACAAAGACACATTAAAATTTCAATTTTAAACTCAAATATTATGAAAGAATTCCCAAGTCCATAATAATGAGGGAAAGATGAACAAAATTCCAAGTATGACAAACAATGTTAAAAGGCGGACTTATGCAATTAGTTTTAGTCTAAGGAGAATGGAATAAAACATGGAATATGTAGACAAGGCAAGACTCAATTATTATATTCTACAAATGAAGACCAAGAGTTTTTTCGTCCACATGCTTGGCCCAAAGTAGACTTAGTTAGATTAAAGTCGCAGGCATAAAGAATATTTTTTTTGTTACCAAATAAAACGGTATTAGGTCGAATACGACAAAGAAAGGAGTATAAAATTTGGAGGAGATTTTAATACTTACAACTAGCTGCTTGTGATTTGATGTAAATGAAATACAGGAATATTTTTACTCAAATTAAAAATGATATGTTTATTATTTTCTTTAAGAAATTAAATATTTAAATTCGGTGAATAAATTTTCTATCAAGGTAAGCATTTTACATCCTTGTGAAATAAATTTGCTGCATCATGGAAGCAAGAAATTTTAGGGACCATCAATCATACATCTTAAAACGCATCAAATTTCTATTAGGTTTTCTCATTTTAATTTTATATATTGATTTATTAAATTTACAGACAAATTTTATTTTTAACTAATTATAAATAACCAGGCATACGTGTAAGCTTGGATTACGATAATAATTTGTAATATTAACAATAAAGCCAACGATTTCCAACTAAGTGCGTGCGGCCACTAAAGGATATTCTAAAATATAGTTACGTATTGTATCCAAATACAGTACAATTACCCCCATCGATAAATCTAAAAGCCAAGGTGGTTCCCTAACAAGAAGAGTATACAGACAGAAACAAGAAGCTTACAAAAGGAAATGACACAAAGATCTATCTTATACACACCGGATTCGTCAGATAATGAGCTTGACCTGACTGCGTAGAATCTACCGTCCCACTAGAGAATTGGAAATGGAAGCATCTATGCTACGACTGTAAGGTGGAGCGGATCTCAAAGCATTGGTGGCTGCACTTATCTCCAAAGAAAACGGACCATCAAAACCTGGTATTGGAGCTTCTTCTTCGAGTATTTGGAGAACTTGTCTCATGACAAGCCTTCCCTCTGAGTGGGCATTGGAACAGATCAGTCCCAGTTTGAGCACTCTCTCCATCTCAACTTCAACATATTGCCCACCAAGATTTGGGTCGGCTGCATCCATGAGATTGCTCGTAGCATGGAGCTCTCTCACCCAGTCCACCAAAACTATTTGTTCAGATTAGAGGGAGATATTCTCAGGTCTTCTTCCACATGCAACCTCCAACATAAAAATACCAAAGCTGAACACATCTGTGGCGGGGCTAGCCTTTCCTGTGTGTACGAGCTCTGGTGCGATGTACCCCAGCGTTCCTACCACACGAGTAGTATGCGAGTTTTCGTTATGCTCGTATAGACTGGCAAGCCCAAAATCCCATAGCTTTCCATTCAGATCTGAGTCCAGCAAAACGTTGCTGGACTTGATGGACTTGATGTCTCTGTGCACTACGCATTGCTCCCACTCTTCATGAAGATACAACAAACCTGCAGCCACATCTCTGAGGACTTTGTACCTGTGATCCCACTCGAAAATCTTCTTTGGCTCTCCAAATATCATCTTGTCCAGGCTCCCATTTGGCATGTAGTCATAAACTATGAATAGCTGCTTTTCCCTCCTGCAAAACCCTCTGATCTGCACAAGATTTCGATGCTGAAAGCGACCTAGACTAGAGATTTCTGCTATGAATTCCTTCACCCCTTCATCGGTTTCTCTACGGATACATTTCACCGCTACTTGGATAGCAAACTGCAATTGTAGATGATCCTTTTTTGCTATTGATCCTTGCCCAAGCCTACGCATCAAGTCATCTGCAGGCCTGCCAAGCTCCTACATAGCTCTTGCTTGGCTTTTGGCAGTATTTTTGTAAACATATCTGCAGGGTTCTCAGCTGTATGGATCTTTTCCAACTGTAGCTTTCCTTCCTCCAACACCTGCCTAATCCAATGATACCTTAAGTCAATGTGTTTGGTTCGTGAGTGAAAAGCTGGATTTTTCGCCAAATGAATGGCACTCTGACTATCACAATATAGCACATACTTGTCTTGTTTTATACCCAACTCTCCAAGAAATCGTTGTATCCACAACATCTCTTTGCACGCTTCAGTTGCAGCTATGTATTCTGCCTCTGTTGTGGAGAGAGCTACTATTTTTTGTAGCTTAGATACCCAAGACACTGCTGCTCCTGCAAATGTATATAGATAACCAGTGGTGGACTTTCTAGTGTCCACATCTCCAGCCATATCTGCATCTGTAAAACCTTCAAGCACCATATTAGTATGATCAAAACATAAACAATAATGACGAGTACCCTTAAGGTATCTTAACATCCATTTCACTGCTTGCCAGTGTTGTTTTCCTGGATTGGCAAGAAGCCTACTAACTACTCCCACTGAATATGCAATGTCTGGTCATGTGCATACCATGGCATACATTAAACTACCGACTACTGAAGCATAAGGAATATTTTTCATTTCTTCCTTCTCCTTATCATTACAAGGGCATGAAGCAGAATTTAATTTGAAATGGGAAGCAAGAGGTGTACCAACTGGTTTGGCATACTGCATATTAAATCAGTCAAGCACCTTCTCAATATAATTTTCTTGTGACAGCCACAACTTTTTCTTCTTTCTATCACGAATAATCTTCATGCCCAATATTTGTTGTGCTGGACCCAAATCCTTCATTGCAAACTGGCTGCTCAAATCCTTCTTCAACTTGTTAATCATATTCTTATCCTGTCCAACAACTAACATATCATCCACATATAACAATAATATAATGTACTTGTCCTAATCATATCGCATGATGTAGACACAATGATCAGTCTCTAGCCTATTAAAACCATGCTCCAACATAAAAGAATCAAATTTCTTATACCATTGGCGAGGTGCCTATTTCAACCCATAGAGGCTCTTCTTCAACCTACAAACCAAGTTCTCTTTACCTTTTATTTTGAAGCCTTCTGGCTACTCCATATAATTTTCCTCTTCCAATTCTCCATGAAGGAAGGTAGTCTTTACATCTAACTGTTCACATTCTAAATCTAGAGTAGCAACAAGACCAATAATAACTCTAATGGATGACATTTTAACAACAGGTGAAAAAATTTCATTGAAGTCAATACCTTCTTTTTGAGAAAATCCCTTCACGACCAGCCTTGCTTTGTATCTCTTCTTCTCATCACCCTCATGTTTGATCTTGTACACCCATTTGTTTCGTAGAGCTTTTCTTCCTTTTGGAAGCTTTACCAACTCCCAAGTTCTATTTTCTTGCAAAAATCCATTTCATCCTCCATTGCTTTCTGTCATTCTTTACTATGCTCATCTTGACAAGCTTCCTGAAAACAACTAGGTTCACCTTCATCAGTTAATAAAATATAATCTGAGAGAGGATATCTTTGTGAAACCTTTTGAGGCCTAGTAGATCTGCGAACTGGAATCTCTTGTAATGGCTCTTGCACGGTTTCTACTTCTTGTTGTCCCTCATTCCCATTATGTTGTAATGGCTGGTCATTATTTCCAGTAGTGGCTTCTTGTAAAGGTGGCAGATTTTCTTGTTGTTCCTCTTGTTGTCCTGTAATTTCAACAAATTTCTGCATCTCCACACTTTTGTCAGTATTTTTAAACATTTGTCCTTCATTAAAAATAACATCCCTACTTCTGATAATTCTTCTCTTTAGAGGATCCCACAACCGATAACCTAGCTCATTGTCAGCATATCCTAAGAAAATACATTTCAATGATTTTTCATCCAACTTGGACCTTTGTTCTTTAGGAATGTGCACATAAGCTTCACAACCGAAAACTTTCAAATGAGAATAATATAACTCCTTACCGGTCCACACCTTTTCGGGAATGCCTCCATCTAATGAAGTTGTGGGAGAGCGATTTATTAAGTAACAAGCAGTTCGGACAGCCTCTGCCCAAAAATGTTTAGGCAAACCAGAATTTGAAAGCATACTTCTCACCTTCTCCAATATTGTTCGATTCATCCTTTCAGCTGTTCCATTTTGTTGTGGAGTGAGAGGAACTATTTTTACATGCTTTATCCCATGTTTACTACAATATTCTTCGAAGGCTTTGGAGCAATACTCCCCACCATTATCTGTTCTAATACATCTCAATAGTTTGTTAGTTTCCCTTTCAACAGCCATATGAAATTTCTGAAAAACATCTAAAACTTGATCCTTACTCTTAATAGGGAAAGCCCACACCTTTTTTGATGCATCATCAATAAAAGTTACAAAATAAGCAGCCCCACCTAGTGATTTTATATTAAATGGGCCACAAACATCCGAATGCACCAAATCTAATATATTTGTATCCTTTTTCGAATTATTCCTTAAAAAGGACACTCTTTTCTGTCTACCCATAATACAATGTTCACAAAATTTAAATTCAGTACCTTTTATTCCAGGCAAAAGGTTTTGCTCAGCAAGTATTTTTAGGCCTCTTTCTGTCATGTGTCCAAGTCTTTTGTGCCATAAATCTGCTGCAGGCTCCTTTGCAACAATAGCAATATCTGACTTTTGCAACTTTGACTTTAATGTATAAAGAGTGCCTGTTTTCTGCCCCTTTGCAACAACTAGCGAACCCTTTACGATTTTCCAGCATCCCTTGCCAAATACTATATGGCAGCCTTCATCATCTAGCTTTCCAGCTGAAACTAGATTCATTCCAAGCTTTGGTACATGCCTAACCTGTTTAAGCAATAAACTACAACCATCTTCTGTTTTTATTAAAACATCCCCCACTCCCTCAATATTACATAAATTATTATTACCCAAGCGAACCTTACCCAAATTACCAGATTTATAAGAAATAAAATTTTCTCTACTTGGGGTAGCATGGTAGGAGGCTCCAGAATCTAAAATCCAATCAATATCATGATTAGAAGCACAAAGGCATGCATCCTCATATGAAACAGTAATTAATACCTCACCATCTGATTCAACAGCCATAGTATCTTCATTTGCACTTGCTGGTTTTTGTTCCTTTTGCTCTCGCTTCCAAAATTGACATTCTCTTTTCATGTGTCCCAATTTGCCGCAATGATAACAGGTAATTCTGCCTCTTCTTGATTTTGATCTTCCTCTTGACTTCGAACGCCCTTGTCGGTTCTGATCAAATTTTCTACCACGATCAGCTAGGGCTAAGGCTTTTCCTCCCTGGTTCTCTGTCATTGATTTATGTCGCAGCTCCTCATTCATTAAACTGCTACTGACATCATCAAACTTCAGAGTTCCTCCAGGTGCCGAAGTGCTAATAGCTACGATCAAATTCTCCCAACTGTCTAGCATTGAACACATTAATAAGATGGCTCTAATCTCATCATCCAAAGTGATTTTAACAGAGGCAAGCTGACTAGTAATTATGTTGAACTCATTTAAATGTTCTGCTACAGAAGCACCCTCCTTCATCTTGAGATTGTATAGTTTTTTCATCAAAAAAACTTTATTTGATGTTGTGTTCTTTTCATATAGATCATGAAGTTTTTTCCATAATTCTGTTGCTGTCCTCTCTCCGGCAACATTAAAATATACATTTTTAGTCAAATATTGACGAATGGTTGCAACTGCCTTTCTATCCAACTTTTTCCAATCTTCATCCGTCATCGTTGTGGGTTTCTTTGATATTCCTTCGAGTGGCAAATACTGATCTTTCAGAATTAATATGTCCTCCATTTGGAATTTCCATAGGGAAAAATTAGCCTCATTTAACTTCTCCATGTCACTCGTTGTGACCTCCATGCTGCACAATGAAAGAGAGAAATAAAACCTACACACACACCAAATCTTCCAGCAACTTTGCTCTGATACCAGTTGTTATGCAATTTTAAACCAGAATAAAATAATAACAGCAGCAATAAAATTAAAACACAGTAAATAAAGTAGACAGCAAATAAGACATTAACAATAACACAGAGATTAC
>VDFB02273400.1:0-21823 GCA_007258455.2 Sequoia sempervirens | reverse complement strand
AAATTCTTGGTGGGATTTTATTCTCCTATATTTTATGTCAGCTTATAGTGTTGTAATTTTGGGAAATATGGTATAAACAAGTACAAATACAAGGTTATTTCACTCATTTTACACCTAGCAAGTTGAAGGAACGTCCTTATAGAAAATTTTAGTTCACAAGAGTATTCAAGCATTCGTAAGAGAATTAAAGTGTCTTCAAGACCTAATTATCAAGAGTTTTGGAGCATACTTAAAAGCATCAAGCATCATGTCAAAGTCATCATGCATCATGCTTATTTTTGAGCTAACAATTGTGATGTATGGTTTTATGATTAAAGCTAGTGTTCAATTAAATATCTATCACATTCAAGCAAGACTCAAGATCCACATCCATTGGAGCCACTTCATACATGTTTGCAGTACTTTATTGCTAGGGTTTGGTGAGTTGCAATATTACATTTTGTTCATTCATCATTATCCTTTCATATTTCATTTCATTACAAGGTTTGATTACCAAAATGGGGTTTGACCAAGGCAAACCCCTTTCTACTAACAAAACAACATTTTTCCTTCTCTTTAGTCTATGATTTGTAGATCTAGGTTGAAGAAATATTGAAGAGAAAGATTGGAAAATGGTTTTCAAAGTGTTCAAAGTTGTCAAAGTTGTCACCTTTCTTTGGATATCACAAAAATACATCTATAGGTTGCAAATCATAGATTCAAGCCCATAAATCGAGTGGAATGGATAGAGCAGAAATTGAAGAGAAAAATTAGGCTTTAAATTCTTAGAAAAGCCTAACTGGACTGGTACACCACCTCTAGTGTATGAGTCCTTGTATAGTAAAATTTACAGTTTTATGAGTTTCAGACACATCTCTGCTATATTTTTGTTCCTGCTCAGAAACTCTAATCTGGCACTAAACCACCCAAATTGACGTATGAGTCCCAACAGGCATTAATTTCAGTGTTTTCATTATTTCAATTCTTCATCTAGACCTCTACACATTTCCAATTGCACACTTCTGATTTCTCAACTTTTTATTATGATTTACATGCATTTCTAGGTTATTTAGTGAATTCTTGCATTGCACTAGGTTTAAGCATTAGGTCTTGCATTTCATTAGTATTTCCAAGCCCTAACTTGGTGGTGAGCTCCTCTTTAGTTTCTAATCATACCCTAGGAAATCCCTATTGTAGATATCTTTCCCATCTACATCCTTAGATTGAGATCTCTAGGGTTTCCTTGAGTGAAACATTAGTGTGAAATAGGAACCCTATCTCCTTAAAGGTTGGGGCATCCCCTCTTTCCCATTATTTCATTTTGATGAACCTGCATTTAGAACATATTAGTTTTGATTTGGAGTGCATCATCATCCTATATTTATCTTGTATTGGCATTGCATTAGGGTTTGCATTAGTTAATTTGCATTCTAGGGTTTCTAATTCTTAGCAAAAGTGCATTTAGATTGCACTTTTGCATCTTATATCATTGAATTTCATTTGAAATCTACAGATGCATTTATTCTACAGATCATTCAAACCAAAAATCATAAAAATCACTTAATTTTTTTTGAAATTTGTGAAAAGAACCCTCACTAGGACTCATACACCCCTCTAGGCAATTTAGTTCCAATGCAGATTTTAAATTGCATTTTCCAAAATTCAAAACTCTTCTTCTATGCTCATGTTTGTTGTTGATAACTTTCTGTTTCAACTTACATATATTTTGTTTTAGTTTACAAATATCCTATGTAATTCACTTCATTGCATCTAGTTTAAATTGGTCCATCTTGTGCATTGCCTAATTGCATCTAGAACATTTCATTTCAGATTGTTACATAGTGTAATTACCTTGTTTAGAATCTGAAGCCTACATTACATTTCATTATGGATATATGCTTTGGTAAGAATTGGATGTCTTTGAAATCATTAGTAGACATGTCAAGTTGTGCTTTTGGAGATGACCCTAATGAAGTTGAACTTACTCATGCTCACTCTACTCCTAATGCATGTCCTCCTCTTGATGTTGAAATCATTGGATAAGACGATGATAGCATGAATAAGTTCCTAAATTATTTACTTAATAACCTTGAAAACAATGCACCCTTATATCCATCCATGAAACAACTAACCCTGCCTATAATATCACCACTTGAGATGATTAGTTACCTACATCCTGAAACTGAAATCCAAACTAGACCTAAGTTCCCTACAATAGGTGAACCTAGTTCCTTTAAGCAAGCAAAGAATCAACTATTCTTTGTTAACAAAGTGACCAACACTCCCATCAATCTAGAAGAGACATATAGAAAAGGATTCATGATCTTGAGTAAGCAAGGCTATGATATAACAAGTGAACATGAAATTCATCAACACTTAGAGGAAATACCAACTCAAGAAACTAAAGTGTTAGGATATCAAGATCCCCCTCCCAATATGAATGTCCTTCTCCCTAAAGAACAACCAATGCCTCCTAACAATGATAAGCATGATAGGATTGTCTTAGGTCCTCCTTATCCTCATTCAACTAGAGAAGTTGGTGGATCTAGCAAGTGCAAAAGACCTTATAAACTAAAGAAACTACAATCCCACTACCCACCAACTAATATTTAAAGGAATGTATAGATATTTTTACACCGAGGACTGATTACATTACCTCCCATAAGAGAAGATCGTAGACCAAATCCCAAGATCAAAAACACATCACATTGTCAATTCTATAGAATTCTTGGACATAGTACTGATGAGTTTCATGCTTTACTACAAATATTTAAAAAGTTAGATATCATAGAAATAGTCCCTTAAAGCAAAACCCTTCTGTTCCTTGCCATGTAATAGTTGTAGGGTATTTGTATTTTCATTATTACATGTTATACACTTATTGCACATCATTTCAAAATGCAAGGAGCTCGTTCCCATCACCTATATAGACTCATTCTTTTCTTGCACTCAATGGAGGAAAGAATTAGCTAGCCTTGTCCTAGTAGTACATTTTTCATTCTCCCTTTGGCTAGTTGTCCACCTTTTGTATATGATGAACATGATTAGGATGTGGATGAATTGCTCATAGGTTGACTCACCTTTTGCATTATTTATTTTTCATATGATTGCATGTGCATAATGTGATCCCCCATGTTGTTCTCTTTGATGTATCTCTCTCTCTCTCTTTGTGAGATTCCTCTATTTGTACCTACATTCTTCTCTATGCTGTAAATCTTTTAACTTTTCCTTTACCTTTTCATTTGTCTTGTGTTTTCCTTTTGGGGATGACATGTAAGGAATTGAGACATTCATGTCTCTTCCATGTTGACCCCAAATCTTTTCCTTTATCTTTTCTTTTTTCTTGCATTTTGCTTTTGGGGATGATGCAAGGCATTGAGACATTCATGTCTCTTCCAGGTTGACCCAGAAGGTCTTTCTCCATTTTCATTCTTCTCGTTTTATGAGTATTTGGGGATTGATTTGAGCTCCTTAAAAACATTGTAGAAAGAACATATTGACCCAAAATTCATAGATCCCTCATGTGTTTGGAGTTTAATTTTTGGGGAAACCCCTTCCTTTCTCATTACGTAGCTTTATTTGGAAACATATTACTTGGAATAGGGCTTTCCAAGTTAGCTCTCATGTCTTCTTTATTGTTACCATTTATCATTTGCTACTTTAAATTAATTTCTCACAACATGGTGTTTAGTAATTTCTTTAAAGTGGAGGCATACATTGGCATTATTATTTTTCATTTCTTGTTTCATTTTGTAGTCTTCTTACTTCATGCAATGTGTCTTTTTCTTTGTGGTCACATCAAGTGTGTTGTCCCTCAAGAATGTGATCTCTCTTAGTATATTCTTCTTGGTGGCTTGATACGACACATTGCATCCCCTAAGTTGTCAATATTCTATTCTTTGATTGGTCCTCTCTTGGAGACATTAGGCATAATGCTCCCCAAGTTAAAAACCTTACATGAATTAAGCAAGACTCCTTTGAACATTCCCTATTTTGTATTTACAAAATTTTGGTTATATGGCCACCTTGCATAATACACTTTGCATTCCTATGGAGCCATCTTGTTTGTTCATGAGTTTCAAGGATACAAAGCTTTGCTTGCCTCATGAAGCTTGAATTTCATTGTTACATGGAACCTTATCAAATTTATCAAGAGGTATAACTTTGGTATGGTTGGATGAAAAGCCATAATGAGGCATGACTTTCCCATAGCCACTCGTGTATTTGTGAGAGTGCATACTAGCAATGTGTATGTGTCTCACCTCTTTGGATAGTCACCCAGTAGACAACCTAGAGTTTTGCTGCCTCTAAGTGAGCATGCATTTTTAGACAAACAACCTAGATTTGATCCACATCGAGATGGACAAATGATCGAAGCTTGATCCACCCTTTTTTCTTCACTTCTCTTTTTGTCTTTGATAGTGTATGTTGGTGCCTTGTTATTAATCCTTATATCATTTTTCATGTGTGTGTGCTTTGTGCCTATGTTGGTTTGTGATAAGATCATGATCCTAGGGGCTTTATCATCTCTCTTGATCATTGTCATCATATCTTACTAACATCGGTGCTCTTGGACCCCTGTTGATGCGAGTTTGTCTACTTTAGTGTGAGTTTGAAACAAGTTCCTCCTCTAACTAAAGTGGGGCATAAATGTTGCAACAAAAAAAGTATCCCTCTACTTTTCCATGCTTGTTTGGGCCTCCTTGTTAAATTAAGTATAATGTTTGCTTGATTTAGTGTTGTAATGTGTTTGACACATTCACATTAGGTCTTGGGCCCTTGTGAGCTAAATGAACTTATTTTTACCTTATTTAAGGTGTTGTAAAGTGTTGTTCCACACTTTCACACTTATCTAGGGTAACTTTCATAACTAATTGGGCTTCTTTATGCCTTATTTGACCTTATTTAGCATCCACAAGCCTTAATTAATGCATATTTTTGAGGATAATCCTGACATAAGCCAACATCCAATCATAATTCATGTCTTCTTAGGTTGTGTGACCCAGATTTAGTGATCTGGGTCTCTTATGCCACCTTGGGCATGTGACTCCAACCTAGGTGTTTGGGCGCCAATCTTGATTTCACATGAATCTAAGCAACATTAAATATGTGTCCCATAATTAATATCTAATGGGACTCATACGCCACTTCTAGCATATGAGTCTTGTGTAGCCCAAAATTAAATTAAATTCGGATTCTTGGTAGGATTGTTTTCTCCTAGATCTAATGTTAGCTTGTAGTGTTGTATTATTTAGAAATTTAGCATAAAGAAGTATAAATACTAGGTTATTTCACTCATTTTACACCAAGCAAGTTGAAAGAGCATCCTTATAGAAAATTTGAATTCACAAGAGCATTCAAGAGTCTTCAAGAGCTGATTATCAAGTGTTTTGGAGCAGACTTCAAGCATCAAGCATTAAGTCAAAGTCATCATGCATCATATTGTTTTTGAGCTAACAATTGTGATGTAGGGTTTTATGATTCAAGCTAGCATTCAATTCAAGATCTACATCCATTGGAGCAACTGCGTACATGTTTGTAGCACTTTATTGAAAGGGTTTGGTGAGTTGCAACATTATATTTTGTCCATTCATCACTCTCCTTTCCTATTTCATTTCATTACAAGGTTTGATTACCAAAATGGGGTTTGACCAAGGAAAACCCCTTTCTACTAAAAAACAACATTTTTCCCTCTCTTTACTGTGTGATTTATAGATCTAGGTTGAAGACATGTTGAGGATAAAGATTGGAGAAAAGTTGTCAAAGTGTTCAAAATTGTCAATGTTGTCACATTGCTTTGGATATCACAAAAATACATCTATAGGTTGCAAATCAAATATTCATACCCAGAAATCAAGTGGAAAGGATAGAGTAGACATTGAAGATTAGGATCATATTTTGAATTTCTAGAAAATCCTAACTGGACTGAGATGCCACTTTTGGTCTATGAGTCCCAGTACAGTGAAATTTTTAGTTTTTAGGAGTTTCAGACATATCTCTGTGAAATTTATGTTCCTTCTTAGAAACCACAATCTAGGTCTAAATCTCCTAGACTGGCGTATGAGTCCTAGCAGGCATTAATTTTAGTGTTTTTAATATTTCAATTCTTCATCCACTCCTCAACATGTTTCCAGGTGCACGCTTCTAATTTCTTAGCTTTCTATTTTGATTTACATGCATTTCTAGGTCATTTAGTGAAGTCTTGCATTGCACTAGTTTTAAGCAATAGGTCTTGCATTTCATTAGTCTTTCCAAGCCCTAGCTTGGAGGTGAACCCCTATTTAGTTTCTAATCAGACAGTATGACATCCCTATTCCAGATCTCTTTCCACTTTACATCCTTGGATTGAAATCTCCAGGGATTCTTGGAGTGAAATTTTAGTGTGAAATAGGAACCCTGTCTCCTTAAAGGTTGGGGCATCCCCTATTTCCCATTATTTCAAAAACTATATTTTTTTCCTTTTGATTTGTGTTTCAATATTTTAGGTGGAAGATCTATTGAAGAGAAAAATTCCAAAGTTTTCAAAGTTACATTTGTTATCACCATTATTGCAATTCCACAGAAATTGACCTACAACATGTTTTTATGTCTTTCTGAACAGAAGATTCAAGAATTTGAAGTACATACATAGTGGAAGAGAACCTAAAAATCATTTTTCAGGATCCCTTGCCAAGACCCATTCGCCATAGGGCGAATGAGTCCTTAGTAAGCTTTTAAAAAAAGTTGGTGACTGGTACACATCACTTTCCCATTCTTAGATCTACAATTTGGCTTCTAGTTCCATCAAAATTGAGCTTAATCTTTGAGATGCACTTTGTAGATTGCAATTTGGATTTTTTTTGCTATTTTTAATCTTTCTCCCCAAAGTGTTGTTTTTCCTAGACCCTCATCCTTGCATAAAAGGGAAATTTGCAGATTCACACTTTGACTTGACTCACCTTTTGGTTGGTAGTCATTTCATTGTTTGGATCACATTTCTTGAATGAAATTAGAGAAATAGGTCCATCATACACCTTCTATTATCAATCCATTTTTGATAAACCTATTTTTCATTATTTCATTTTGGTGAACATATTTTTCTATGTTTCATTTTGGTGAATCTAATGTAAGCCTGCGATTTCAAAAATTCTAATTTCAAACATTCATACCCAAGATCTAGGATTTTCTTTAATTCATTGCATTTAGGGTTTCTAAATTTGGTTTAAAATTACATTA
The DNA here is from genome assembly GCA_007258455.2 of Sequoia sempervirens. Lineage (NCBI taxonomy): Eukaryota > Viridiplantae > Streptophyta > Pinopsida > Cupressales > Cupressaceae > Sequoia > Sequoia sempervirens. The sequence continues at coordinate 14,629 of VDFB02273400.1, read as the reverse complement.
CATTTTAGGTGTAAACTTGTATTTTGTATTGATTTTAAATTTGAATATTTAACAAAAATTGCATAATGTTAGATTCATTGTGCATAGTGTTTACATATTAGTGTACAATTCATCATTCATATTCAGAAATTAAGTCAAAATTAAATTTCAAAAAGTGTCATATAGTTCATCACTTGTGATTAGTTTTACTTGCATTAGGTCATCAAATTTTGGAAAATTTTGTTACAGAAATACCAGTTTGAGACCTAGAATAGAGAACACATATAATCACTCAGAAATTGTATTTTTATATTTTTAAAAAAAACTCTACAGGGACCCATTCACCCCTGAGCAAATGAGTCCTTGGATGCTTACAAAAACCAACTTTTTTGAGCTTTTTTGTGGTTTTCTACACTTCCTAGGCCTTCTAGTAACCTACAGTATCAGTCTAGAAAGTTTCAGGAATTTATGTTTTATGCATATAGGTCTAAACATCCATTTAGTGTAGTCATTTTTGAATCATTCCACAATCATGTCAATAGGAAAAATCATTAGATCTAAAAAAATTTACATTCATAAAGCTTTGCATAATATGGATAAACATACTTTTCACTTTTGCATACACAATTTTTATATTCATGAAGCTTTGTATAAGTGGGATAAAAGTTCTTTTCATTTTTGGACACACAATGTTTACATCCATTAAACTTTGCATAAGTTGAATAAAAGTACTTTTCATTTTTTGGTAAATAATTTTTTCATTCTTGAAGCATTGCATAAGTTAGATAAAAGTACTTTTGATTTTTGGGCACATAATGTAAGTATCTTACCTTTGTAAGCATGCTAAGAAAAATTTCATCCCTACCACTTATGAGAATGTTTTAGCGAAAGAGAATACAATAGTGGACAGTCATGGCAATCAAATTTGGTCTTATCCCAATATCTCTCCTATTTGTAAAGATGGTATTTTGGTGTTAGAAGATCCAATCAATGAGAGTCATGAGAATCCTAAATTTTTCTCTTCTCTTACCCCTCCTACTAGGTAAAACATTATTGAACAAAATGATGCTATCATTAATAAACAAGATAATGCAACCATTTATGACTCCCCTACTTGTGATGAAGTTATTTTATAAGATCAAACCATTGAATTTAATGAACATCTAGTTTGTTTCTCTCCTAAACACTCTCCTACTAGGTAAGATATAATGGTGCAAGAAAATGACAACATTGACACATGTCTTTCAAAAAATAGCAATGAGGCTTCCTTAGATTAAGATGATGAAGTGACATTAGACTCCCCTTCACTTAGAGAGGATGAAAATAGGTATAAGTTTGTTGAGGTTATGAACATTAGAACTCCCTTGAGTCCTCTAATTTTTTTTTTTTTGCACATAAGATTATATATTGAAAAAGAGGAAAATTACAAACGTCTGCATCGCAGGAGAACTATCCATGGCTCACAGCCGAGCAAAACACCAACCATCCGAGACACAAATTTACGATAGCATCAGTCCCATAACCAACACCAAAAGACCCTCCACGGAAACCATAGAAATAAAGAGAGGGGTCACAGGCCGACCCACGACCAGAAAAAATGAAATTGCAAATTTACAGCCGAGGACCACCAAGAGAGACAGTAATAACAACGAAAATGAAAGCACCAGACACAGAGGCCAACCCTTCACATAAAACCATTTACTTCCGTGAAACATACAAAGCCATCTAACCAATCCATTCCCTCGACCGTCACCATCTTCAATTTTCTTTTTAAAAATTCCATGGCCACCTCCACAAGCTTTATGTGCCTCGACAGGGCGGGCCCTTTGAGGTCTAAGAGAAAAGGGTAGACTTTAACAGCTTCCTCTGTATCCCATAAAAGAGACAAGTCAGCCGGGCGCAGAATGCCTTTGCCTAAGAAGGCTGCCTTCAAGGTTTCTTCCAGACCACCGAGCAGGTTGACGCGGAACAAGCGCTCCATCATCTCCAATGCCACCTTCTTCGAGGTCACCAAGTCCAGTAGCACCGCAAGAAATCGTGAGGAGACTTGGGCATTATCCCTAGCATACTCCCTTCGTTGCAGATGTTCTTGACCAAGAATCATTTTAACCATAACCAGCGACATTGGATCATCGACGGATAGAATACGCTTTAGTCTCTGATCAGTGACATCCCGGAAGGCAATTTGCCTCTCTGTAGCCACCAGAGAGATCGGAGTGTCGACGCCAAAGCACTCCAAGCCTTCCACCGAAATGTGAATGGTAAATTTTGACTTTGTCAACCTCTCCATGTTGATAGCCACACCCTGCACAGAAACAAAAACTATGCCAAAATACGAAGACAGAGCAACAAAAAAGATATCAATAGATCCATAAATAGACCCGTGAGAGGATCCGACTGGCCTCCGCACATGAGATGGAATAATGGCAGGCCGATCATCCCGTCCTAGCCATGAAGATTTGCTACGGACGAAGTTCATCCGCCTATGAGCCATAATCACTTCGAGTGAAGTGAGATGCCACCCGGCCATTCAACAGTCTTATCAATGAATGTCGTACCCGACGTGTCGCAAAATGGACACCTTGAACGAGAAGCCAAACATCCTCCTTGTCGAACACCAAGGCTCCGCGGAAAATGAGAACCAAGCACATTAAAAGCACCATCTTCTCCCCATGGCAAAGAGCTGACGTCAAATATTATGGCGAGGCCAACTCAGCAAACATCGAACCGTCCCGCAGCCACCTCACCCCACTTAGGAAATCAAGTGGCAAAAAGAGGGGCAGGAAGGGAGCCCACCCATCCGCCCATTGGAAGATACTAAATATAACATATTTTGAAACCTGGTCCAGTTACTCCAAAATTGGAAAGGAGGTCAGCATCTGTGTTACCTCCCCTTAGAGTGTGATTTAACATAACTTGCTCAAAGCTGTCTAGCAGCTCAATTGCTACCACCAAAAATACGCCTAGTTTCCAATTGTGAAGTTGTCTTGTTATTAGAGAATTAATAACAAACGTTGAATCCCCTTCAATAATCAAATTTTTGATTCCTAATTCTTTGCTGAGTTTAAGTCCGAGCACAAGAGCTTGAAACTCAGCAGTGTTATTTGTGCCATCAACTAGCGGCTGAGCAAGTTTACCCAGAACCGAGCCTGTGTTGGTTCTGATAATGCACCCAGCACCGGACGGGCCCAGATTCCCTTTTGAAGCACCATCAAAATTTAATTTAACCCATCCCGGCTCCGGGGGGAGCCACTGTGTCATTTTGCATTGTGCCATAGAAGCTGCATTTCCTGAGCAAGCGACATTAGGAGATTTGATACCGAACCATTGTTTCATAATCCATGCATCCCATTTGGTAAAATAGGATTTCCTCTGTTTCACCAGCAACTGAGAGTTAAAAAGTTCAACAATGCACACCTCAACCTTGCATTGTAATCTTGGGATCGATAATTCTTTATCTTGGAATAAACGTTTGTTTCTCTCCTTCCAAACTTCCCATATAAGAATTAAAGGACTCATTTTCCATAGATGTCCAAAGATGGAGTTTTGCTCACTGCTTGGCCACGAGTTTAGGTATTCAAGCAAAGTGTTGGGAAAAAAAATTGACCACTTTAGCTTTGTGCACAGCCAGCACCACATTTGATATGTGAAATCGCAGTTTAGAAGTAAGTGATTCACATTTTCTTTAGCTTTTTTACACAGGGGACATCTTGTTGGGCCTAGAAAACCTAATTTGGAAAACCTATCACTTGTTAGAATTCTGCCTTGAGCAGCAGCCCATGTGAAAATCCCTGCTTTCGATAGGAAAACCTTGTTCCAGCATAGATTTAGAGGTAATGCTGAAAAGGGTTCATGAGAAGATAACATATTATAACCTATTTTGGACGAATAAACACCATTTGGAGCAGCGTCCCACCGAATACTATCTTCCCCTTTTCTAGCCCAGATCCTACGAGCGTCCATTACTCGCTCAAAAAAATCCATTTCATGACTTGCCAAGTTCAAACTACGTACCGACTTCCACTTCATATAACTGCCCCTTGAGGTTTCCTCGAGGACGAAGTAGTCCTGACTTTTGAGCCCCAGCTTTGCTTGGTCTGTTCCATTATGTTTGAGAGTTCAGGCATGTTTGCTAATACTGGGTGTCCTTCCCATGAGTTGTCCCAGAATGAAGCCTCCTTACCATCCTTAACCTCCCATGTAATGAAATCTGTAATTAGTTCTCTGCAACTTTTTATAAAGTTCCAGATCTGGGACCCAGATGGAAGTGTTTTTGCCGAAAGAAAACATTATGGATTTGGTTCCAGGTATTTTGCTTTGACGATTTTGACCCACTTGAGATATGGCCATGAGTGGATTGTCCAAGCTAATTTTTCCCCCAACGCCTTATTTTTCCTTAGAATGTTTCTTAGTCCAAATCCATCATCCTCCCTCTTTTCACAAACCTTTTTCCAGTTAATAAGGGGGATTTTCTTTTGTTCCGAGCTGCCTTTCCAGAAGAAATCCCACATAACCTTATTTAAATCTTTGCTTGCACCACTAGTTAACTATAGGCAGGACATCAAATATATTGGAAGGGAAGAAATAACTGATTTCAATAAAGTTAGTCTCCCAGCCCAAGAGAGCCATCTATTTTTCCATGAAGAAATTCGGTCCTTACATCTGCTCACCATTGAGCACCATGCACTGTTACTTTTGGTGCCTTTATCCAATGGGAGGCCAAGATATTTGCAGGGCAATTGCCCCATTTTAAAGCCTAAAATTCTCAAAATTTGAACCTCAATCGGGCACTTTGTGTTAAAGAAGAAGACCTCTGATTTAACCTTACTTACTTCTGAACCTGAAGCTTTAGAATAATCTTCTAACATTTTTTTAAACCTTTGAGCCTCCTTTGCTGAAGCTTCACTGAACAGCATTGTATCATCTGCAAATTGTTGATGAGTGATGTTTGGTAGACTGCTAGTGACTTGCAAACCTTGAATCCACCCAGACCGTCTTGCATTTTCAATCGACCTCCCTAAAGCTTCTGCCATTATTATGAACAAAAAAGGAGATAGGAGATCCCCCTGCCTCAGTCCTCTTGAAGCAATGAAATAACCTTCAGGAGAACCATTTACAAGAATTGAAAAACGTGGGCAAGCCACCCAACCAAAGAGCCAATCTAACCATTCCTTCTGAAAACCGAAAGCCTCCAATACTTTGAAGAGAAATCTCCAGTTCACTCTGTCGTATGCTTTTTTGATGTCGAGTTTCACCAACATGGCTGATTTTTTCAGTTTTTGAATTGAGTGAATGACTTCTTGAGCAATAATCACCCCATCTAAGATAGAGCGCCCTGGAACAAAGCCTGTTTGTTCCTTGGAGATAATTGTGGGGAGGATTTTCTTCAATCTGTTAGCTAGAACTTTGGCCAGTATTTTGTAGATTGTGTTGCATAGCGAAATTGGATGGAAGTCTTCCCACTTGTTAGGTTTCTCTTTTTTTGGAATGAGAGCGATTAAGGTATTATTTGCTTCCTTCAGAACCCTTCTATTTAGTCTAGAGTCTTCAATAGCTTCCCAAACATCCTTTCCCAAAAAGTGCCAACATTTCTGAAAGAAGCCGCCCGAGAACCCATCTAGTCCAGGAGCCTTTTCTGGCTGCATCCCAAAAATTGCCTCTTTTACTTCCTCTTCAGAGAAGTTTGCATTTAGTGCTTGCATTTGAGTTGGGGAAACCAATTTCGGTATGAATTGCAAGGAAGCTTTCTGAGCTTGCCAATTTGAACCTTCCCAATCATTGAGTAGATTCTGAAAAAAAAAGACCGCTGAATCCTTGATCTCCAACGCATCTTCCAACAACTTGCCATCTCTGTCATACAAACAGGTGATTCTATTGAGTTCCCTTCTTGCTTTTGTAGAGTTGTGGAAGAATTTTGAGTTTCTATCCCCTGCTTCTAACCAGACTTCTCTGGATTTCTGACGCCAAAAAATTTCTTCTTTGGCCAGGATATCATTCAACTTTTTGGATAATGCCTTTTCTTTTGTGTAGCACGTTTCATTCATTCCATGCTTCATAATTTCATCTACTAAATATTCTAATTCTTCCTCTGTTTGCTCTTTCTCTTTGAAAATATTCTTAAAGCTCTCTTTGTTCCATTGTTTGAGACGCTGCTTCAGGTATTTTAATTTTGTAATTATATTAAATAAACTTGAACCCCCTGGAGAGCATTCCTTCCACCATTGTTCAAGTAAATCCATCACATTGGGATCTTTAAACCACGTCATTTTGAATTTAAAAGGGCATCTAATCGGACCTTTTTCCCTGACAATATGCAGTTGCACAGGAAGGTGGTCAGAGCCAGTACCAGAGTTTATCTTGCTCTCTAAAGAAAATGGAAAGGAGCACAAATTTCCTTTGAAGAAAAAATGGTCTAATTTTTCCGCAATACTTCCAAACCCTTTCCTACGGTTTGTCCATGTGAAAAGACCATTGCCTGAGGGAATTTCCAATAAAGAGTTTCTCTCCACAAAGTCACATAAATCCTTTGGAGACTGTAAGACTTTCCCTATTCCCCCAAGCTTGTCCTCCTTCTTAAGAATGGCATTAAAGTCCCCCCCTAAAATGCTAAAACCTTAGTGCAAATCTTGCAAAACAACGTCCAGCTCATGCCAAACTAGTCTTTTCTGAATGTACAACATAGGGCCATACACATTAAGCAAATTGAAATGTAGGTTCGAGGTTAAACTTATTACCTTACACACCATCCAATGTCTGCTGAGATTTAATGCCTCAAGAAAGATAGTCTGAGGTCTCCAGATAATCAGTAAACCACCTGAAGCTCCTTCCGCTTCCGAACCAAGCCATTTCCAAGACCTTAACTTCCTGCCAAATTTCTCCAGATCATTCCCATCTAATTTAGTTTCTTGAAAAATCAAATATCAAATTGACACACTTCAATGTGGCGCTTGATTAGGTTCCACTTGTTAGGGGCATTTAGGCCCCTAACATTCCAAGTTAAGATTTTCATTGTAGTTCAGGAAGGGCTCCACCCTTCCCTACTTTTATCATAGTGTCAATTTTTTGTTGGCCATTTGCTTCCCCGTCCTACTTTCTATTTTCCTGATTGGGGATCCTACCCCTCTTTTTTTGATCCCCACAATCTGGAGTTGATTTGAAAATGTCCCTTCTATGAATTCCCAGGTGGAACTTTGCCACCTGCAATTCCTCTGTTAACTTCCGCTTCCTACCTGACTGTGGACTTAGCAACTCTGTTGTGTCTTGGTCATCTGTCTCCCAGGTTTCCTCCATTCCTGCCAGACTAAAACCATCCCCCAACATTCCTGACTTTGTTTTAGCCGCCTCCGCAAGCTCCACTAGTTCTTTTCCTACTTTGATCAAAGAGTCCAGCTCCACGTTCAGACCATAATCCCCCATAAGTGCGAGGGTCTCAAAAATTTTGTCATCTAACTCCTCAAACTGAACCTCCTTCTCCACCTGTCCTGCTTGAAAATTCTTTCTGCCTATACTCTCATCCATTGGGGAAGGAGATTGAGTCCCAGTTAACGAGACTCCACCCAAAGGGACCATATTATCACTGTTTTCCTTTGGAGATGCCCTAGAGACCTCTGTTGGTGACTTCAAGCGCCCTTGTGTTGGAGATTTTGGAGTTTCGGAGATGATTCGCACAGCCGCTCTAAGGTTTGCCGAAGGAGTCATCAGCATACTAGATTTCCCTGCCTCTTCATTGTGAGTTCTGCATCCTAGTGTGCGTACCAGGTTGTTACCACTAGTACAAAAACAACAATATATGACTAAATAAACTACTAAAAATTGCATATAAATGACTAATTTTGGTCACATGACCATTAGTAGTTTATTGCCGGTCATTTATAACGCGACCAAATTTATGACTAAACTATTTTAGTCATTTATCTAGTCATTGATTTAGTCTTCAATTTGGTCATTGATTTGGTCATTGATTTAGTCATTGATTTGGTCATTAATTTAGTCATTTATTGTTATTAACTGGTCATTTATTTAGTCATGGTAGTGATTTATTTAGTCATATATTTAGTCATTAATTTAGTCATATATTTAGTCATTAATCTAGTCATTGATTTTTTTAACTAGTCATTTATTTAATCATGGTAGTCATTTATTTAGTCATATATTTAGTCATTAATTTAGTCATATTTAATCATTATTTTAGTCATTATTTTAGTCATATATTTAATCATTATTTTAGTCATGGTAGTCATATATTTAGTCATTGTAATCATATATTTGGTCATTGTATTCATTTATTTTAGTCATAGTAGTCATTTATTTAGTCATGGTTTACTCATTTATTTGAGTGAATCAATAATTCAAGTTTAAATCGAATCTAACTTAATTAATTCTCACAAATTTATCCATATAAACTTCAAATATCATAGATATTCAAATGGTTTTTTTGTATTGGATTAACATGATAAAATATATACAATCAACAAACAACTTTATGCATATAAAGCTCAAATATCATAGATATTCAAAAAAAAAAATTGTATTGCATGAGAAAAAAAGAATATACAAACAACAAATAGCTACATAACCAAAGGAATTACAAACATACAACTGCATAAACAAAGATCCAAGAAATACATCCTTCACTGCACTCTTGGTTGCCATGGAAGACAAATCCAAGATATGATACAAATGTTACAAAAATTGAAGGGAGAAAAGACATGAAAATATATAGTAAATGTAGTTATATTATTTGTGGTGCATATATTGCCCGATTCAGAGCAACCTTGCCCTCCCATTCCAATTGGACAACCCTTGAGAGAAGATTGGAAGGATTTGAATGAGAAGGATGACAACTTCCTATCTAGAAATCTCATTGGTTATGGTCGGATGAAAGTAAAGAGTGCATGTTCACCTCTCCAATTTGATGAACTACAACCTGAAAATAAGATTTCAACGAGGGTTTTAGAATATGTTTATTAAAATGAAAATACAGCCAAGATCTAATAATGAGCACATTTAGATTTTTACAATATGGCATCCTTTACCTATTTCAACGGTTCTGTGAGATTTCCCATTATAGTGACTATGGTAGAACACTAATCTGCAATATGACTGTGAAGTTGCTCACTGATGGATTCAATGGTGATAAGACTAAAAGGTGCAACATCAGCAACACTGCCACTTGATACAATTATATTTGATAAGGCACATTCAAAATCTATCTAAATGTTTATTTGGGAGGAAATGCATGTGGACTTATGATAAAACTAGAACAATGCCTTCAACTGTCATTTCTCCATTATACAACTCTGCCCATGTGAAACAAAGAGCTTCTAACAACCACATTTTATCCTTTGTGATCCTCCATAGCTTGCAATGATACTGTCTGGTGACACATAATTCTTACAACTAGAACAAAAGACTGAGGGTCATATGATTTCAATGATATTCTATTTGTTCCTTCTTTGATGCATGTTGTAATCTACAATAGGTTAAAACAAACCAAGTTACAAATTCTAAAGAAAAAAAATGGATATGAACATAAAACAGTAAGGTATTGGGCATTTCAAGAATTATGCTAAGAATGAACACAAAATGACTACAAAGAATAAGACAATGCACCACTATGAAGAGTATGCAAAATGGATAGAAACTGCTCAGGGCTTTAGTTGCTAGGAGTGTTAGAAAATGAGATGAGCGAAAATAATTAGTACAATGTAGCATCTTAAGATGTTAAAAGGAACCCACCCCAAGACCATCATCACAACCATTGGCTCCTAGTATTTGAGCACTCGATCTATTTGTAACCTTAATTGATATTCCTATACCAAAAGACAAAGCTCATATAAGACTTTGGCATGTCCATATAAGAACATAAAATTTAAAAAAATCATAACTCTGCATCTTCTCTTTCATGCCCACCATGTTATAGTTTCTCTATTTTTTTTTAGTTTTTACCTAAACCTCTATATACTACAAATTACAAATGACCCTTTAAAATAAAATACAACAAACATTCAAGTGGCCTGAGAATTGAAAAAAAAAAGATCAATTGGTTACTTCTTCCTATATTTTAGATTATTTTTGCTTCCTTAAACTAAGCATCATATACAACAACAAACAACATCAGACAATAGAGTATGCACCATAAACATATAATCCTTTAATACAATAGATATTCAGAGGGTTTTTCAATATATTCACAAGAAAAATATTAAAATCAACTTTGTACAACACAATTCCATGTATCATAGCCATTGAGCAGAGAGATAATGAAGCATTCTCCAACTCTTATTATAACGAGAGATCATAACCTACTAGTTCCTCCAACAGCTATAAATGAAAGGCCATGCCCAACTAAATTTTTCCTCAAAATTCCCTGGTATTACAGAAGCATTGTTAAGTAACATACAAAAACAACAGGTTGAAAGTTCATATCTCTAAGAAGAAATCAATATAAGAAAATCAGTCATGACATATAATGCATGAGTGTGAATAATCAACACTGGATTACCTCACCACCAAATATCCCAGGACAAGCTCTCCTATTGACCATATTTGTTACCATCACATCATTAAGTGAGAAAATGAATGCATTTGGCTGCAGTGATCATTACACAAATTTAGTTTCAAAAAACAAGCATAACAACCTAAACTGAATCCACAAAATATCCAACTTAAGATCAACTTGCTATTAGAACATAAATAAAAGTTACCTAACAAATAATTTCTCCATTGAAAGTGGCTAGGTCAATCTAGAAAAGTTTCCACAAATTAGAAATTAAATGTTATTCATTGCTAATAGAATTCAACTCAGATCTAAGAAAAAATAAGCATTGCACTCCCTACTCTAGGGAGAACAAGTATAGATGCAGGTAGGTTAAGATCACATACCAGAAGAATTCTAGAAAGAGATTGTGCTGCCACTCCAACAAAGCCATCCTGGGATCCCACATTAATGAATTCTATATTTGCAACACTCTTTCCAAAAACCCATTGCCACATGCCACCACCATTCTCAGGAGGTAAGACATTTTCCATCTGAATGGATCCAGACATATAACACATTGTACCTGCATTGTATCTTGTTTCAATCCTTAAATAGAAGGATAACCTATATTCTCTACTGAAGCATCCAAAAAACAAGAAAACTATGTTCAATTCTTAAACCTCTTGTATAAATAAGTAATTTTGCAACATAGGAGAAAAGAGACAAAAGACAAGTATTAGAGCTTGAAACTGCACGAAAATAGAAAAACCAGAGTAATAGTTTTCTAGCATTGGTATCTAATAAAGCTCAAAGCAAGACATCCTAGGGTTGAACCAAACCCCATCAACCCTTGAATCAAAGGAAACAGGAAAAGAATATGGAAGGTTTTTCAAGACACTGACAGTGACAAGGATCTCCACTTAATGAAAATGTCTATAGTGAAAGGAAAGTAAAAGAAGTCCAAAATTACAATAAAATAATGGCAGTGAAACAATACCAGCCTTGGTTAGAACTTTCTCCTATGATTTCAACATTATCTGCATAACAAAAGTACCCCTTTTAATATGGCTAGCATAAAACAAGAAACTCATGTGAATTATAGGAGAAATACATAGATAATAGAATGCTTCCAAGTTTAGACCTGCACTATTTGATACTTGATCAATTGGAATGACTGTTAGTCAATAGCATGAGAGTAGGGTGATTAAATGGGATGATTACAACAAAGCTAAGGTGACAAACTTTAGGAATCTACAATAGATATGCACAAAATGAATTTGGTGGAAAGGATTTAAAAACTTTCAAGTGAATACAATTCGCAAGTGTAAAGCCAATTTCCAAAACCTTTTCCAACATCCTCCCTTCCTGTGCCAAAATGGGAGCTTTGAAACAAGATATGAATATCCATCAATGCATAGACAATACATGACAATATCCGTATAAGAAATGTGGTCTATGGATTGCAATATTTTAGGATATGCACAAAATGGATTTGTTGAAAAGGCTGTAGAAACTTTCAAGCAAATGCAATTGGTAGGTGTAAAGCCAGATTCCACAACATTTACCAGCATCCTCCTTGCCTGTGCCAAAATGGGAGCTTTGGGACAGGCTATGAACATGCACCAAAGCATAATGGTAGGGGAATTTTTGTTAGATGTTATAGTTGGATATGCTCTAGTAGACATATATGCAAGATGTGGAATCATAGAAAAAACACCTGAATTGTTTGACAGAATGCCTCAAAGAGATGTCATCTCATGGAATGAAATGATTGATTGTAGAATGTGCACAAAATGGATTTTTCAAGGAACCTCTCAAAATCTTTGAATTATTGAAGCACTCTGGAACACATCCTAACATTGTAAGCTTTGCTTGGGTTCTAGGTGCATGCATTAATGCAGGTTTAGTGGATGAGGGTTGCACATACTTCACACGTCAGTAACCCTTATTGCATTACAATTTACATATATAGTTGATCATTAGGTGTGCATGGTTGACCTTTGAGCCCATGTTGGCTATATTGAGGACACCCTAAACATTATTACATAAAATTGTGAACATGGAGGTAAGCACTTTGTAAGTTTTGATGATGTACAGTTCTTTGCATATGACTATGAAGAGTTTACATTGTTATTCAAGCTGCATCTTCATATTTCCAAAATTTCATAGAAGGAAAAGGGATGAGGAAAAGAAGAAATGTGAATTGACTAAAGGGAAAGGAAAAGTTGCAGGAAGTAACAAGTAACAAGTTGTGAGTATAAAACAAGAATTAAAATAAATAAAATCCTACAGCTTACAAGTGAAGCAAAAAATGCCCCATCTTATTTAGTTCCTATGTTTATTTCTTATCTGTTTTTGCTTCTCCTTCCAATGAACTTTGTCTAAAGTAGTCAATTAATGATGAAGGCTATTTTTCTCAACTATAATGCAACATTTCTGAGCAGTATTTGAACTTCTTACTCAAAAACAACATATTTCTTTGATCATGTTGTAAATTGCTTGTCCTCATTGAAAAAATCATGCTTTTCTCTTAATACCTGATCTTATCCAGTGCCCATGTTTATTTCTTCCCATTGTTTTTGCTTCTCCTTCTAGTGAATCTTGTCTAAAATAGTCAACTAGTGACTGATAGGACTATTTTTCTCATCTATAATTGTAAATTTTTTAAGCAATATTTGAACCTCTTACTTGAAAAGAACAAATTTATTTGATCATGTTCAATTTTTTTTTTCCTAATTGAAAAAATGAGGTTCTTTTACTTTAGTATGGATATTAAAAATCCACGCTAGATAGTAATCTTTCCATGTTAATAGACAATGTATACACTGCTCAAGCATTATCTATCCCTCAAATACATAAAAAAATTCTGCAGAATATGCATTGTACCTTCAATATTTGTGCACTAAACAGGAAATAGATGTAGGGAGTAGTTTGAGCTAAATCTTGAAATCCTTCTAAAATAATTTTCTCTCCCTACATATATGTAATTTTTGTATAGAGTTTTCTAATTTTTCCACTAGGATTTCACAGGTTCTTGTATTCCTATGGCTCAGTCTTACAAGGGTGTAGTAGTAACAACTTCAGTGTAGCCAACAGGGGAGGGCCTTTTGCAATTTTTGACATCATCATGCTTGACTTATGGTAGCCCAAAATCCTACTGAGTTCTTAAGTGGATGCAATCAATAGTAAAAAAAGATCCCTAAATTTGAGATTCCACTGAAAGTAGAAGGAAAGAAGAGATTAAATAATGCCTATGACTAACCAAAATAGGTCCTTGGGACTTGAATGTACAACAGCTTATGATAGCGAGTAGATGTATAAAGAGGAACTCCAAGAGTTAAAAATTTAACTTCTATAGATGTAGGGAGTAGTCTGAGCTAAATCTCGGAAATCCTTCTAAAATAATTTTCTCTCCCTACATATATGTAATTTTTATATAGAGCTTTCTAATTTTTCCACTAGGATTTCACGGGTTCTTGTATTCCTATGGCTCATTCTTACAAGGGTGTAGTAGCAACAACTTCAGTGTAGCCAACAGGGGAGGGCCTTTTTCAATTTTTGACATCATCATGCTTGACTTATGGTAGCCCAACATCCTACTAAGTTCTTAAATGGATGCAATCAACAGTAAAAAAAAGATCCCTAAATTTGAGATTCCACTGAAAGTAGAAGGAAAGAAGAGATTATATTAATGCCTATGACTAACCAAAATAGGTCCTTGGGACTTGAAAGTAGAACAGCTTATGATAGTGAGTAGATGTATAAAGAGGAACTCCAAGAGTTAAAAATTTAACTTATATTTAAAACAATGATGGTGATGACGGTTTTTAATGCCCTTTCAGTCAAAATTGCTTTGCAGGACCTATCAGAATATAAACAAATTAATTTAGTTCTTTCCCTGATTCTTACGTCATTCTTCCTGCTGTCAAAGTTCATATTGAGTTTCTCTATATTGGTTATCCTTATATATCATGTTATTTATGACTTCACTTTCAATGGGCAACAGACCAACTGCCATGAGAGGGGGCAGTGTAATGCACATTGCTTTTGATTTTGAAGTTGCAAGTAATGAATTTCTCTTGATTTTTTCAAATGTTGTTCCATGTTTAATAATATGTGCTCCCTTCCCAAACTTTAGAACCTTGAACCAGTAAAAAATGATAGAACCAG
>VDFB02273399.1:0-46626 GCA_007258455.2 Sequoia sempervirens | reverse complement strand
CTCTCCAATTTGATGAACTACAACCTGAAAATAAGATTTCAACGAGGGTTTTAGAATATGTTTATTAAAATGAAAATACAGTTATTAAAATGAAAATATAGCCAAGATCTAATAATGAGCACATTTAGATTTTTACAATATGGCATCCTTTACCTATTTCAACGGTTCTGTGAGATTTCCCATTATAGTGACTATGGTAGAACACTAATCTGCAATATGACTGTGAAGTTGCTCACTGATGGATTCAATGGTGATAAGACTAAAAGGTGCAACATCAGCAACACTGCCACTTGATACAATTATATTTGATAAGGCACATTCAAAATCTATCTAAATGTTTATTTGGGAGGAAATGCATGTGGACTTACGATAAAACTAGAACAATGCCTTCAACTGTCATTTCTCCATTATACAACTCTGCCCATGTGAAACAAAGAGCTTCTAAAAACCACATTTTATCCTTTGTGATCCTCCATAGCTTGCAATGATACTGTCTGGTGACACATAATTCTTACAACTAGAACAAAAGACCGAGGGTCATATGATTTCAATGATATTCTATTTGTTCCTTCTTTGATGCATGTTGTAATCTACAATAGGTTAAAACAAACCAAGTTACAAATTCTAAAGAAAAAAAATGGATATGAACATAAAACAGTAAGGTATTGGTCATTTCAAGAATTATGCTAAGAATGAACACAAAATGACTACAAAGAATAATACAATGCACCACTATGAAGAGTATGCAAAATGGATAGAAACTGCTCAGGGCTTTAGTTGCTAGGAGTGTTAGAAAATGAGATGAGCGAAAACAATTAGTACAATGTAGCATCTTAAGATGTTAAAAGGAACCCACCCCAAGACCATCATCACAACCATTGGCTCCTAGTATTTGAGCACTCGATCTATTTGTAACCTTAATTGATATTCCTATACCAAAAGACAAAGCTCATATAAGACTTTGGCATGTCCATATAAGAACAGAAAATTTAAAAAAATCATAACTCTGCATCTTCTCTTTCATGCCCACCATGTTATAGTTTCTCTATTTTTTTTTAGTTTTTACCTAAACCTCTATATACTACAAATTACAAATGACCCTTTAAAATAAAATACAACAAACATTCAAGTGGCCTGAGAATTGAAAAAAAAAAGATCAATTGGTTACTTCTTCCTATATTTTAGATTATTTTTTCTTCCTTAAACTAAGCATCATATACAATAACAAACAACATCAGACAATAGAGTATGCACCATAAACATATAATCCTTTAATACAATAGATATTCAGAGGGTTTTTCAATATATTCACAAGAAAAATATTAAAATCAACTTTGTACAACACAATTCCATGTATCATAGCCATTGAGCAGAGAGATAATGAAGCATTCTCCAACTCTTATTATAACGAGAGATCATAACCTACTAGTTCCTCCAACAGATATAAATGAAAGGCCATGCCCAACTAAATTTTTCCTCAAAATTCCCTGGTATTACAGAAGCATTGTTAAGTAACATACAAAAACAACAGGTTGAAAGTTCATATCTCTAAGAAGAAATCAATATAAGAAAATCAGTCATGACATATAATGCATGAGTGTGAATAATCAACACTTGATTACCTCACCACCAAATATCCCAGGACAAGCTCTCCTATTGACCATATTTGTTACCATCACATCATTAAGTGAGAAAATGAATGCATTTGGCTGCAGTGATCATTACACAAATTTTATTTCAAAAAACAAGCATAACAACCTAAACTGAATCCACAAAATATCCAACTTAAGATCAACTTGCTATTAGAACATAAATAAAAGTTACCTAACAAATAATTTCTCCATTGAAAGTGGCTAGGTCAATCTAGAAAAGTTTCCACAAATTAGAAATTAAATGTTATTCATTGCTAATAGAATTCAACTCAGATCTAAGAAAAAATAAGCATTGCACTCCCTACTCTAGGGAGAACAAGTATAGATGCAGGTAGGTTAAGATCACATACCAGAAGAATTCTAGAAAGAGATTGTGCTGCCACTCCAACAAAGCCATCTTGGGATCCCACATTAATGAATTCTATGTTTGCAACACTCTTTCCAAAAACCCATTGCCACATGCCACCACCATTCTCAGGAGGTAAGACATTTTCCATCTGAATGGATCCAGACATATAACACATTGTACCTGCATTGTATCTTGTTTCAATCCTTAAATAGAAAGATAACCTATATTCTCTACTGAAGCATCCAAAAAACAAGAAAACTATGTTCAATTCTTAAACCTCTTGTATAAATAAGTAATTTTGCAACATAGGAGAAAAGAGACAAAAGACAAGTATTAGAGCTTGAAACTGCACGAAAATAGAAAAACCAGAGTAATAGTTTTCTAGCATTGGTATCTAATAAAGCTCAAAGCAAGAAATCCTAGGGTTGAACCAAACCCCATCTACCCTTGAATCAAAGGAAACAGGAAAAGAATATGGAAGGTTTTTCAAGACACTGACAGTGACAAGGATCTCCACTTAATGAAAATGTCTATAGTGAAAGGAAAGTAAAAGAAGTCCAAAATTACAATAAAATAATCGCAGTGAAACAATACCAGCCTTGGTTAGAACTTTCTCCTATGATTTCAACATTATCTGCATAACAAAAGTACCCCTTTTAATATGGCTAGCATAAAACAAGAAACTCATGTGAATTATAGGAGAAATACATAGATAATAGAATGCTTCCAAGTTTAGACCTGCACTATTTGATACTTGATCAATTGGAATGACTGTTAGTCAATAGCATGAGAGTAGGGTGATTAAATGGGATGATTACAACAAAGCTAAGGTGACAAACTTTAGGAATCTACAATAGATATGCACAAAATGAATTTGGTGGAAAGGATTTAAAAACTTTCAAGTGAATACAATTCGCAAGTGTAAAGCCAATTTCCAAAACCTTTTCCAACATCCTCCCTTCCTGTGCCAAAATGGGAGCTTTGAAACAAGATATGAATATCCATCAATGCATAGACAATACATGACAATATCCGTATAAGAAATGTGGTCTATGGATTGCAATATTTTAGGATATGCACAAAATGGATTTGTTGAAAAGGCTGTAGAAACTTTCAAGCAAATGCAATTGGTAGGTGTAAAGCCAGATTCCACAACATTTACCAGCATCCTCCTTGCCTGTGCCAAAATGGGAGCTTTGGGACAGGCTATGAACATGCACCAAAGCATAATGGTAGGGGAATTTTTGTTAGATGTTATAGTTGGATATGCTCTAGTAGACATATATGCAAGATGTGGAATCATAGAAAAAACACCTGAATTGTTTGACAGAATGCCTCAAAGAGATGTCATCTCATGGAATGAAATGATTGATTGTAGAATGTGCACAAAATGAATTTTTCAAGGAACCTCTCAAAATCTTTGAATTATTGAAGCACTCTGGAACACATCCTAACATTGTAAGCTTTGCTTGGGTTCTAGGTGCATGCATTCATGCAGGTTTAGTGGATGAGGGTTGCACATACTTCACACGTCAGTAACCCTTATTGCATTACAATTTACATATATAGTTGATCATTAGGTGTGCATGGTTGACCTTTGAGCCCATGTTGGCTATATTGAGGACACCCTAAACATTATTACATAAAATTGCGAACATGGAGGTAAGCACTTTGTGAGTTTTGATTATGTACAGTTCTTTGCATATGACTATGAAGAGTTTACATTGTTATTCAAGCTGCATCTTCATATTTCCAAAATTTTATAGAAGGAAAAGGGATGAGGAAAAGAAGAACTGTGAATTGACTAAAGGGAAAGGAAAAGTTGCAGGAAGTAACAAGTAACAAGTTGTGAGTATAAAACAAGAATTAAAATAAATAAAATCCTACGGCTTACAAGTGAAGCAAAAAATGCCCCATCTTATTTAGTTCCTATGTTTATTTCTTATCTGTTTTTGCTTCTCCTTCCAACGAACTTTGTCTAAAGTAGTCAATTAATGATGAAGGCTATTTTTCTCAACTATAATGCAACATTTCTGAGCAGTATTTGAACTTCTTACTCAAAAATAACATATTTCTTTGATCATGTTGTAAATTGCTTGTCCTCATTGAAAAAATCATGCTTTTCTCTTAATACCTAATCTTATCCAGTGCCCATGTTTATTTCTTCCCATTTTTTTTGCTTCTCCTTCCAGTGAATCTTGTCTAAAATAGTCAACTAGTGACTGATAGGACTATTTTTCTCATCTATAATTGTAAAGTTTTTAAGCAGTATTTGAACCTCTTACTTGAAAATAACAAATTTATTTGATCATGTTCAATTTTTTTTTCCTAATTGAAAAAATGAGGTTCTTTTAATTTAGTATGGATATTAGAAATCCACGCTAGATAGTAATATTTCCATGTTAATAGACAATGTATACACTACTCAAGCATTATCTATCCCTCAAATACATAAAAAAATTCTGTAGAATATGCATTGTACCTTCAATATTTGTGCACTAAACAGGAAATAGATGTAGGGAGTAGTTTGAGCTAAATCTTGGAAATCCTTCTAAAATAATTTTCTCTCCCTACATATATGTAATTTTTGTATAGAGTTTTCTAATTTTTCCACTAGGATTTCATAGGTTCTTGTATTCCTATGGCTCAGTCTTACAAGGGTGTAGTAGTAACAACTTCAGTGTAGCCAACAGGGGAGGGCCTTTTGCAATTTTTGACATCATCATGCTTGACTTATGGTAGCCCAAAATCCTACTGAGTTCTTAAGTGGATGCAATCAATAGTAAAAAAAGATCCCTAAATTTGAGATTCCACTGAAAGTAGAAGGAAAGAAGAGATTAAATAATGCCTATGACTAACCAAAATAGGTCCTTGGGACTTGAATGTACAACAGCTTATGATAGCGAGTAGATGTATAAAGAGGAACTCCAAGAGTTAAAAATTTAACTTCTATAGATGTAGGGAGTAGTCTGAGCTAAATCTCGGAAATCCTTCTAAAATAATTTTCTCTCCCTACATATATGTAATTTTTATATAGAGCTTTCTAATTTTTCCACTAGGATTTCACGGGTTCTTGTATTCCTATGGCTCATTCTTACAAGGGTGTAGTAGCAACAACTTCAGTGTAGCCAACAGGGGAGGGCCTTTTTCAATTTTTGACATCATCATGCTTGACTTATGGTAGCCCAACATCCTACTAAGTTCTTAAATGGATGCAATCAACAGTAAAAAAAAGATCCCTAAATTTGAGATTCCACTGAAAGTAGAAGGAAATAAGAGATTATATTAATGCCTATGACTAACCAAAATAGGTCCTTGGGACTTGAAAGTAGAACAGCTTATGATAGTGAGTAGATGTATAAAGAGGAACTCCAAGAGTTAAAAATTTAACTTATATTTAAAACAATGATAGTGATGACAGTTTTTAATGCCCTTTCAGTCAAAATTGCTTTGCAAGACCTATTAGAATATAAACAAATTAATTTAGTTCTTTCCCTGATTCTTACGTCATTCTTCCTGCTGTCAAAGTTCATATTGAGTTTCTCTATATTGGTTATCCTTATATATCATGTTATTTATTACTTCACTTTCAATGGGCAACAGACCAACTGCCATGAGAGGGGGCAGTGTAATGCACATTGCTTTTGATTTTGAAGTTGCAAGTAATGAATTTCTCTTGATTTTTCCAAATGTTGTTCCATGTTTAATAATATGTGCTCCCTTCCCAAACTTCAGAACCCTGAACCAGTAAAAAATGATAGAACCAGGTGATAGGAATACGAGCAACCATGTAATATATCTTTGATTTTGTCTCTATATGGGTGGATTCATTTTTCTGATTTATATGATTAGGTAGCATAAGTCCTTCAAGTACAAAGAGCATTAAAGTCCATACAAGGTGAGTGGCCAAACCAAAGTCACAAGATCTTACTGGCTATCTGAAATTATGCAAAAAACAATAAAAGAGCAAATGAGCCAACTAAATTATAGTTTTAGCAAGAACCAAAAAATTAGGGATTGGCCTTATTCCTTTTGTTGATAAGTGAATTGTTAATATCTCATGAAACAGGGATTTGTCAGGTCCCATAAATTGATAGGAAAACCCCCACGAAGCTCTTCATCACCTTGTAAAAGATCTTGTTTGTTCTCATCATTTTGTCAATCTTCTCCCATTGCTACTTAACCATTTTGATAAGTTTAGTCACAACACGAGAGCCATTTACATTATCTCTACCAGATAACAAATTCTCGAACAAAAAAGAAGATTTTACTCAAAGAGACTAGGATATATTGGGATTAATAAAAATCTCATTATTCAAGTTATAGTTTAGAAAGAGAATTAGCAACAAGATAAGCAATGACTTAGGCAAACCATATGTCCCAATCCCGGGCCAGATTGCATTTGGCATGCTCCTTCAGCTTCTTGCATGCATTGATTGAAAATAGTAGGGCACATTGTGCCATGCTCAAAGGAATTGATGTATGTGCATTCTAACTTGCCCCTCATATCAGAAATGCAGGCCAACTACAAGGAAGAGGCAATAAAGAAATGTGATGTAAAGGTGGACCATCCCAACTTGGATGTGCATCTTTCATTATTTTTAATTGTTAATGTAGGGAAAAAGTATCATACGCATGACTAACATAGCACAGTTAGTCAGAGTGGCATTACAACTGCTTGTGGTTCTAATAAACCAAGTCATTTTGTTATTGCTCTGTGACAAGTTGCCAATGAATCAAGGAGGCTATTTAAATCTATAGACCCTACCATGTCCAAGTGCTACAGTTGTGACAGGATGCCAATGGAATCAGGAAGGTTATTTAAACGTTCACACCCTTCTATGTTCAAGGTTGCAGCTGTGACAGGTTGCCAATGGAATCAAGGAGGTTATTTAAACCATGACAATATTTTAGTTTTGAATGTTGCAGCTACAATAGATTGCCAATAGAATCAAGGAGGTTATTTAAACCTTTAAAACTTCATATTATATTCAAGTGTTGCAGCTGTGAGAGGTTGACAATGGGATTGGGGAGGTTATTTAAACCTCTGTAACTTTCTATTTTCAAGTGTTGCAAATGTGACAGGTTGCCAATGGAATCAGGAAGGTTATTTAAACCTCTACAGTCTTCTATGTTCAAATGCTACAGCTGTGACAGGTTGGCAATAGAATCAGGGGGTTTATTTAAAATTTTACACATTTCTATGTTCAAGTGCTACAGCTGTGACAGGTTGCCAATGAAATAAGGGAGGTTATTTAAATCTATAGACCCTACCATGTTCAAGTGCTACAGTTGTGGCAGGTTGCCAATGGAATCAGGAAGGTTATTAAAACGTTCACACCCTTCTATGTTCAAGGTTGTAGCTGTGACAGGTTGCCAATGGAATCAAGGAGGTTATTTAAACCATGACAATATTTTAGTTTCGAATGCTGCAGCTGCAATAGATTGTCAATAGAATCAAGGAGGTTATTTAAACTTTTGAAACTTCCTATTATGTTCAAGTGCTACATTTGTGATAGGTTGACAATGGAATCAAGGAGGTTATTTAAACCTCTACAACTTACTATTTTCAAGTACTATAGATGTGGCAGGTTGCCAGTGGAATAAGGAAGGTTATTTAAACCTCTACAATCTTCTATGATCAAGTGTTGCAGCTGCGACAGGTTTCCAATAACATCAAGGAGGTTATTTAAACTTTTACACCCTTCTATGCTCAAGTGTTGCAGCTGTGACAACTTGCCAATGGAATCAAGGAGCTTCTTTAAACCTCCACACTCTATTATATTCAAGTGTTGCAGTTATGACAGGTTGTCAATGGAATCAATTTTAGATTGGGTTCTAGGTGCCAAATTGGGAGCCTTGAAACAGGGTATGGACATCCATCGAAGCATAAAGGATAGAGGAATTTTGTCAGATATTGTAGTTGCAATTGCTCTTGTAGACATGTATGCTAAACATGGATCAAGAGTTTAACTCAAAAAAACTACACAGTTGAATTCTGATAGCATATCAAAATTTTACACGTTGTGGAAAATACCTTCTACTTATCAACTAACTTTATTGTTCAATCAACTAATTTGATTGATTTAAGAGTTAACTTGATCAATCAATCAGTTCAAAAATTTGTTTGATGAGTGGAAAGCAGAACTATTCACATGAGTGAGACATGAAATTGACTCATTTGTAAACCAACTTTGATTGATAAATGAAATGTGGGTGAAGATAATTAGAATTACTTATTTCTTTTAATTAGATATATGTGCATGGATTAATTAAAGATAATAAATTAATTAGTTAATAATGATTAATTAATTAGACATAGGGTAATATCAGAGGGAATAATATAATGTAATCAATTAATTGACAAAGTGAATTAACATTAAGTTTATAAATCAATGGCATGATGAGACGATCAGAATAACTTGACAACAGAATTGGTCAATTGACAAATGACAATAGACTTGATCGATTGGAAAGACTGTGTTACTCAATAGCATCCTACATCCTTCAGGTGTAAAGCCAGATTCCATAACCTTTGCCACATCCTCCCTACCTATAATAAAATGGGAGCTTTGGAACAGGGTATGTACATCCATCAAAGCATAACAGAAGGAGGATTTCTGTCACATATTAAGGTTGGAAATGTTCTGGTAAATATGTATGCAAAATGTGGAAGCACAGGAAAGGCACGTGAACTGTTTAACAGAATGCCTCAAAGAGATGTCATCTCATGGAATGCAATGATTGTAGGCTTTGCAGAAAATTGATTTGTTGAAAAGGATTTTGAAACTTTCAAACAAATGCAATTGGCAGGTGTAAAGCCAAATTCTTGAATCTGGAAATACCCTACTGTCTTCATCTACCAAGCCAATTTCTCCAACTTTGCATAGATCTCCCATGTTTGTGGATGTGATCTGTCTCCTACACAAAAAGCATGTGCCATTTTATGGCCTTCAATCCAACTACATCAAGGTATCTTTTTAAATCCTCTATCTTTCATCGATCTCCTTGCTATTTGAACCTCACCACACTTGCCCACTTCTGCACAGATGTTCTAGAGATGAACATAAGTTGCAGCATTTTTAGGATCCAACTAAAAAAGTAGTGTTGCTGGAAATACTCAGCCTATATTCGTATATGATCCACATTTTCATGAAACAGTTCACTTGCACTTGTAACTAAAACATATGACAAAAAATTCCCTGTTGTTATGCTTTGATGGATGTCCCTTTATTATTACTGGATATTTGATTCAGTGCACATTATTATAGTGCAAACCTATTTTTCAGATTGTTTCATTTAGCATCACCAATATTCTCCACAAGAACATTGTACCTGTTTAAAATAATGGAAATGGTTCGCATCTCTCAGAACAATTTCTCTTGCAACAATCTTGGAGATGAATTTAGATGCAGTGTGGCAATCAGAACATACTCGGAGGTTCTTAGCAACTCTAATAGTTGTACCAGGGCCATGTTTAACAAACCAAATGCAATTGCTAACTTTTCACTATGGTGGAAGATAAATGATTCTTTTTTTTTCTCTTCCACAGCATTAAGTAAAAGTCTTGAATCTGGAAATACCCTGCTGCCTTCATTTGCCAAGCCAATTTCTTCAACTTTGCATAGATCTCCCATGTTTGAGGATGTGTTCTATCTCCTACATAAAAAGCATGTACCATTTTATGGCCTTCAATCCAACTACATCAGGGTATCTTTTTAATTCCTCTATCTTTCATCAATCTCCTTACTATTTGAACCTCACCACACCTGCCCGCTTCTGCACAGATGTTTTAGAGAAGAACATAAGTTGCAGTGCTTTTAGGATCCAACTAAAAATGCAGTGTTGCTAGAAATACTCAGCATATATTCATATATGATCCACAGGCACCACAGGTTTAACTAGGATCTTAGTAATAAGGTTTAGGGTGTCCCCAAGATAGCCAGCATGGGCATGAAGGTCAACCATGCACACCTAATGATTAACTGTATATGTAATGCAATAAGAGTTACTGATGTGTGAAGTACGTGCAGCCCACATCCACTAAACCTGCATGATTGCATGCACCTAGAACACAAGCAAAGCTTACAATGTTAGGATGTGTTCTAGAGTGCTTCATTAATTCAAAGATTTTGAGAGCTTCCTTGCAAAACCCATTTTTTTCACATTCTGCAATCATTTCATTTCATTCCATCATATGACATCTCTTTGAGGCATTCTGTCCAACAATTCAGGTGTTTTGTCTATGATTCAACATCTTGAATATATGTCTACCAGAGCATTTCCAACTATAACATCTGACAAAAATCCCCCTACCATTATGCTTTGGTGCATGTCCATAGGCCGTCCCAAAGCTCCTGTTTTGGCACAGACAGGGAGGACTCTGGAACACATACATGAAAATGTGTAAGCATATACATGGCAAGTGAACTGTTTCAAAAAATGCCTCAAAGAAATGTGATCTCATGGAATTCCATGATTGCAGGATATGTTAAAAATGGGTTTTTACGAAAAGTCCTTCGAAACTTTTAAGCAAATGCAACCAATAGGTGTAAAGCCCAACTCCTCAACCTTTGGAAGCATCCTTCCTGCCTGTGTGTGAATTGGGGTTTTGGATGAGGGTATGAACATCCATCAAAAGCATCTTGAATATGTCTACCAGAGCATTTCCAACTATAACATCTGACAAAAATCCCCCTACCATTATGCTTTGGTGCATGTCCATAGGCTGTCCCAAAGCTCCTATTTTGGCACAGGCAGGGAGGACTCTGGAACACATACATGAAAATGCAGAAGCATAGACATACATAAAAATGTGGAAGCATATACATGGCAAGTGAACTGTTTCAAAAAATGCCTCACAAGAAATGTGATCTCATGGAATGCCATGATTGTAGGATATGTTAAAAATGGGTTTTTACGAAAAGTCCTTCGAAACTTTTAAGCAAATGCAACCAATAGGTGTAAAGCCCAACTCCTCAACCTTTGGAAGCATCCTTCCTTCCTTCCTGTGTGTGAATTGGGGCTTTGGGATGCAGCTAATCTCCCGACAAAACACACCTATGTACATACAAAAATGCATAAAACCATACATAGAAACATACGCAACATGATGAGAGAGCATAGTGCAGGGCCCGCTAGACGGGGGATAAAAGTGACAAAACCGACAAACAGGAGCAAATATTACAATGACAGAAGCGAGGAGATAACAACACCGTCAGGTCAGTTTTCCCACCTACCGTCGATAAAACTAGGCCCCGTGGCTTGCATGAGAAGCTATCATTTTCAAAGCTTTTTTCTACTGTAGGAATTGGAGGTGGACTGACGTGTGCATTTTCAAAAACTGTTGTGTTTCGAGAAAGAAGGCATAAAACACTGCGTTTTCAGTCTACACATTGAAAGCTGAAGGTTAGAGTGAACATGGAGAAGTTGGAGGAGAAAACCGACCAAAACAAGGTGAGGGGTACTAACCAATTGGGTTGCAAAGGGTTTTACAACAATATGTGGGTTGCTTGTTTCTTAACATCTAGGGTTTTCCAACATGAAATTTTACAAAACAGAATGAATGTCTTGAAAAGCTTTTATAATATAGACAGTGTGAATGTATTGAAAGGCCCCTTCAAAATTTATAAGGGCTTTTAATTTGAGTAAAAATTGCATTTAAATTTCGCATAATTGAAAAAAGATAGTGCACAAAATAATTGTAATTTGGAAAACACAATGTGGGTTTCCAGTTATTTGAATCTGCACGTTTAAATGTAAAGGGTTGTCTCAAGGTGGGTTGCTTGCTTCTTAACACCTAGGGTTTTACAACATAGAATTTTACAAAACAGTATGAATGTCTTGAAAACCTTTTGTTGTTTAGACAACATGAATGTAGTTTGGTTCTTAAAACCTAGGGTTCTGTTCTGCTTACATTTTAAGGATAGAGAAGAAAAGTGAGATGCATATGATCAACATGAAGTATCAAAATTGAAGACTTTAATCAATTGTTCAAGTTCCCAAACAAAAATCTTGCCCTCAAATAACAAAATTTTTCCCATTAAGAAAAAAGCAATGTGTTGTATGAAGAATTTAAATATATATATATTTTTTTGGGATATTTGAACCCTAAAATTTCCATCAGGGAGCATTAGTATCTGATAGAAAAGTTGTGGAAGATTAGAAATTGAAATAAAGGCCAGGGTTAATTTTTGCATTTGATGAAGGCCAAGGCCAATTTTTGCACTTAAAAGGAGTCATCATGTTGAAATATAAAATATAGAATCATCAATGAATATCCATAAACTGCATTTTCTATTAAATTTGAAGTTTGAATCTGTTAGGTGATGTTAACTTGGCTTAGAAGGTTTGCAGAAGGATTTCTCTTCCAAATAAATATCAAGGTGAATATTTTGCATTTCAGAAAAGCCCTATAAGGAAGCAAAAACTACAATCTGCCTAGAAGCATCTTACAATGAGATTTGCCAATTTTTGCACTTAAAAGGAGCCATCATGTCGAAATATAAAATATAGAATCATCAATGAATATCCATACACTAGATTTTCTATTAAATTTGAATTTTGAACCTATCAGGTGATGTTAACTTGCTTAGAAGGTTGAAGGATTGCTCTTGCAAACAAATATCAAGGTGAAGATTTTGTGTTTCAGAAAAGCTTTATAAGGAAGCAAAAAATACAATCCACTTGGAAGCATCTTACCATGAAATCTGAACAAAAATCTACTGTCAATGTAAATTAAAGGACAAACTTATGAACTTAAACATCAAATTAAGTTAAAGATTGAATTTTGAGCAAACCCATAAATTTTACATATGGGGTTGAAGTTTCAGATATGAATGTCAATCATAAAATATTTAATTTTTTTTAAATATGCAAAAGAAACTTTCACCACACCCAAAAGGGTACCAGTTAAGCTATGGTCTTGTTTGGTGTTTGTAGTCCAAATGGCTTGTGAAATTTGAATACAAGAGATCAGGCCTGGTTCAAATTCTAGGCAATCGTGGCAGAATGAATAATGTTCATACCTGGCATCTGAGCCAATAACCAAGCAGGACAATGCATTCATTACAACTTGTGTCAAATATGAAGATTGCCATGACTTTTTGGTTACGATGTTGTCTTATAATAGCTGCAAAGTTGCAAATAACTATTTCACTTAAATTCTAGGGCATATTCATAAATGCATTTAACAAGAAGAGAAATATGTGTACTAAAGAACCTCTGAAGTCAAGTTTTAGAGGTATTCAAACATTTTGTTGTTTTGTAGCATGGTTTCTCCACTGAAAGGAGACCTTATCATTAGGAATAATGTTCACCATTTAAATTAGATCTATAATCAATAAATCATAATTGCTAAAGAAATGGAAGAGTGCAAATTGCTTACCTTTAATATTGATGGAGACAAAGAGCTAGGTCCCCTAGAGGAGAAAAATGCAATTTGTGGAGCAAGTGTCTTCTTGATAGCTGTTTTTGAGGTGGCTAGTCTCAGAACAGGAGATCCGCAGAGTATCTCAAGGCATTCTTAGTCAAAGTACTTTTAAAAAAAAATACAGTTGCAAATGCAGGGTGACTGCTAGCTTATTTCCTTTGTAGAAATTACCAATTGATTACCTTGATGTCTGTATGTAGGAAAGAATACTAGTGCCCACTTTGAAATCGACTTGTACACATGGAATAAGGGGGGAAGAAACTATAGTCTTGGTTTAGATATGAGCATAGATCACTCCAATTCCTTTGGCATTGTAGACAGTAAGTGCTACAACACTGCTTGGCTTTTGAGTTCTAGTTTGGAAACATAGAACAAACTTACCTCTTGCTAAAGTAGCATTAAGAGAGTGCCTCACAAGTCCTATAGATTTCTTACTTCCTATGAGAACTAATATTTCATTCAAGGTGCAAGCTACTTTAGATAGTGAATATATTTAACATCAAAGCAATAAATTGTAGAGGCGATACCTAGCTTTGGAGGCAACAACATCCCTAAAAGCAATGTCTTCTGCATAAACAAGACTATAGTACTTCCCCATATGCTTTTCAACATACAATGTTTGGCCCTGTATGAGAAAATATTCCTCGTAGTAATGCCATTAAATTTTAACATACTAAAACAGAATGATTCAACTATAGCTAGCTTCTTACACAACTTGGCAAATGGAAAAGAATGGGTGTTTAACCTTGAATGTTTGGTTGTTTCCAAGAGTGAATGTAGTAGGGAAACTTCTATCAATTGTGCTGGCTACTACTATGATCAACTAGGGAGCTGTGTTTGTAATTGTGTCCAAGTAAGGTCCGGAGTTTCTAGTTGAGCAAACCACAACAATTCCTTTTTCCATAGCATGAAATGACCCAATAGCTATGGGATCATCGAAATAAGCATCAAGTGGAGGTGGCGATCCAAGAGACATAGAGATTACATCCACACCATCATAAATTGCATCATCAAATGCAGCAAGTATGTTAGCTAAACTGCAATCACGAGTAGCCCAACATACCTTGTATGTTGCAATGTGAGCTCCAGGGGCACCCCCCCTTGCAGATCCTGGAGCAAGCCCGAGAAAGTTCACATTATCTACAAAATTACCTACTGCTGTTGAAGAAGTATGAGTTCCATGACCTCAATGTATTCATTTGATCAATGTGTACTTGTGTATGTGATCAAAGTAGCTTCTAATTGATAAGCTTATTATGTCCTTAAAGTTCATTTATTGAAGGGTGATCGTAAAAGCTTAAAATCCTTAAATAATATCTATATTTCATGGTTTTTCAAATTGTCAAGTCTTTGTTGAGTTTGAGTTTAAGCCAAGTCCAAGTCTTATAACTTTGTTATAGATATTCGATGCCTAGTTATGTTATGAATTCAATTCCCCATAGAATCACTTTATATTATGGACAAAAAGTTGAAAATATATATCATATCATTCTTTAAATCCTATTTGCAAGTTATAACAATCTAAAGTGAAACATATAGCATTGCACTTTTTTTTTATGGAGAAAAGTTGAAAATGCCATGTCATTCTTTAAATCCTATTTACAAGTTAAAGCAATTTAAAGTGAAACATATACAAATTAAATACTAGCAATTCCTTCATAATAATATAAACTAAAATATATATGCTATGACAGTATATTATTATTTATGAATTATGTTACAGCATATGAAGCCAAGTGAATCCAAATAAAGTATAAAGCATGACACAGTAAATTTTTGACTTACAACAAAGGGCCTACGGTTCAAAGTGGGGTGTGAAATTTCCAGCCTTCTGCAGAGTTGTCAAATTGAAAAAAAGAAAATGTTATGGATGAGTAGGCTATCATGTTATGAAGGATTCAATTCAGGTGTAAAGCATGCCTAAGCCTTGCAACACCAGTAGAATTAGGAGCTTACTTCAACACATGAAATGTCATTTTGCTGTTGTGAGTTATATGCCAGTCATTTAAGGTTTTGGTGTTGATGTTAGAAGTAGCGTCAGGCTTCTACTTCCAGCCCAGTTTGATCTATGAAGGGAAATTTAAATTATAGCCTAACGGCTATTTAAATTGCAAGATGAATTTTATGAAGAGGCACGTCATTTATTAAATGATGCTTTATTTATTTAATCATTGAGGTTGACATCCTTAGGCACAATTTTATGAAGTGTTGCGATTATTTGAGGCCGACTTCATGTGTCTTGGAGACACGACTTTTTGTGGAGGCCAACATGAAGATAGAAGAGATGCGTCCCTTCCATTCATGTGTATATATACACGATGCTCCTCCATTGTAAATCATTCATATTCGATATTCATCATAAGTTCAATATACATAAGTGCGAGTAAGTGTGAAGATATACCTCATAGGCAGATTGATATATTGAAGAGGCCGATCCAGCATTGTAGAAGACTAAGTTTGTCATCAACATAAGCTTCATATTGGTTCTGTGTTAGCATCAGATTATGATGCTATTCTTGGCCTCATATTCGGCCTCATTGTAAAGAAGTTCATCATTTGTTGATATTCAATATATAAGTGATATATTGTTGCTAGGTTTTCTCCCTCAAGTGGAGGATTTTTCCTAGGGTATATGTTGTGTTATTGTGTCTAATTTTGAATTAAATTTCTACTCTTACATCTGATCATAAGAACTAACATTCACGACAATTGTTTAGGGTTTCAGGATGCTCATTTAAGGTTTTAGGACGATCAAAAAGTCAAAAGAATCACCTTGAAATCTTACCCAACACTAGAATCTTCTTGGAACTGATTTCAAATTGCCACGTCTACCCCAAAATCACCCAAGTACACCCTTCACCATTTCCATACAATTTTGACCACTAAAATCCAAACTCTACCCAATTCCACAGTCAAATCACATATGAATTTTATTCTGGGATAAATTATACCCAGAAACACAAGGTTTTCCTACCAATTTGGATAGCATAGCTACAAAGACTCAAATGAGACATTAGCTACTTCTCCCGTATTATTACAAAAATAAGGTAGCAATCTCTAGGAAGAGGTGTGCCACTATGACACCTTGATTCATACAAAATACTCTCCAAGAACTGATGTGAAGCTACCAAACTACACTCTCAGCTCTCTCTACTATGCCACAAGTTCTTCTATGTCTGTTTTCTTACATTTTGAGGGAAATTCTTTGATAACTATTTTTAGCAAGAAAATGAAGCGTGTATAAATAGAAAATGTTGTGGCTCACCTTAGGATTTATCTTGGCAAAAAACTGATCAAAAACAAAATTATGGTTTTCATAAATTCCTGGAACTATTTCAATTTTTAGGTTTTGCAATTTTCAGGACTTCCTAAGTGGTTTTTAGGGGTCAAACTTAGCTAAACGGACTTTGCACCCTTTCATCATGGTGTCTTAAGCTTCTGAGCATTTTTTGAATGGTATTGTTTTAAGTTACAGTCCCAAAGTGATGTCTCTGACACCTTGACCTACTACCTTTCAGATAGTCCGTCAAAACACTTGCATGAACTACCACCTATAATGAACCCTCTTTGTGGAAGTCCAAAAGAGGAATTATTTCCACTTACCTTATATGTTATCTAAATTTCATACCCTCGACTTTCAACTTCATGACCAATATCAAAAGAAACTGAGGTATTTCATATCAAAATCTAAAAGAACTCATTGAGAAGGATATGCTTTGGATTTTTCCTAACAAAGATGTATTTCATGTTTTCTATCTGAAATAAAGTACAAAATATGTAAATAAATTGAACTACCAAAGCTAAGTGAAGATACTATAAGCAATCATGATACACAAACAAAATCCTTTCAATCAATAGATTAATAAATATTTAATGATTTTTTTTAATTACCTAATAAAAGATCTTCTTTAAGAAAGCAAGTTTTTCAAGCACAAGACTCTTCCTTTCCTGTGCTTTAGGGAAAATAGGTGGAGTAGTTCTGAACCTATATCATATATAAACACAGTTACTAGACATAAGTGATCAAAGGCCATACAATGTAAACTATAGTGATCAATTTTCATTAGAGCAATGTTCATTAGCATCCAGTTGAAAAAATATATCCTACCTCTAGTGAACATAAAGAAATCTCAACATGTTTACTACTAACATGTACGACCAAATGCCCATTTATTCATTTAAGTACAAGAGCATCGTTGAATTGTAAAATAGCTTGTTCATTGCAAAACTTTACATGAATTTTACTGTCAAAGCACCAAGCGTAATACATACCATTAGAAGAAATTGACAAACTGCAATTACTAAAACTCCTTGTGCTCCAGCAATATGCAATCCTGGTATTCCAAGGTAATCTAGAGTGTCACCCTGAGAAATATAAAGCACATTTACAAGTGTGAGGATAATTTCTTTCCATTATATCAATAGTTTATTTTAGACCACACCGCAAGTTCCATCACAGGGTTTTCCTATAAAGCCTCAAACCAAATATGTTTTATTCTGATAAATTTAAATAGAACCTAATTGCAAGGTAAGGTATTCTAAGTCTCAAGTATGAATTTAGGGTAAGAGAAATTTCAATTAATTACATATTACCCAGAGGTGGTTTAATGAAATAATATAGCCTAATCTGTTCAATTGAAAAGTTGCAGTTTCATATGTCAAAATAATGTATGGGATACTTACAAGAGAGACGTCAGACTTTTTCCTTGTTGTAGGTTGTTATATAGATTGTTATAAAGGAGTACATGTGCTTGCTGTAACTGTTTTCATTCTCTTTCTACACAATCATAACTCAGTGACATAAATTTAGTAAAATTATTCATCAAATTCTATGAAACTTGTTGTGCCCTCAGCACACACGCCCCGTTCGGAACAGGGACACTCTTTTCCTTTTGCCTTGTCGGGTCTGTCGGGGCCGCCTCGTTTTGCGTGCCCCTCTTTTTTAATGTTTTGCATGGTCGGTATTACCCTAGAGTTTCATCCTAAGATCGACCGTGGTTCCCCCCTTTTTTAATTTTGGTGCCCTCCGGGGCCTTGTGGGTTCCTTGGGCCATTCGGGCTTTGGGGCGGCCCTGCGCCCCTTCGGGCCCGGGCCTCCGGGGTTCCCCTTTCGGGTTTCCCTCCTGCATTTGCCGCCCCGGCGGCGTTTCCGGGGCATCTTTCCGCCCTCCGAAACCCGCCCAGCCGTTGGCCGTTCGTGGCTATTCGAGGGTTTCTTGGCCGGCCCCTGCTTCTTCGGGCTCCGGGAGCCAGAATTCTACTCCCGGACTTCCATCCCATGATTGCCGTCCGCGACAGCCATCACCCGTCGGCCGCCCGCCCTCTGGGTCCCGTGGTCCATTTCGCCGCCGCCATTCAAACAAAGTGCAAAACCTAACAGCGGCGAACTCCTCACTCGCCTCCCGCCCGTCGGGTCCCGGCAGTTCCGTCGCCGCCACCGTCCGAAGTCACCAAAATTCATGCGGCGGCCGTTGTTGAGCAGCCTCCCGCCCGCCGGATCCCGAAGCCCTCGTCGCCGCCGCCGACTCGAATTTGAATCTCACCGACTTTTGGCGCGAACGTACGAGGCATTAAATGCACCATTAATGACCGGGGGGGTATATAAACTGAGGCCCGCCACTGTCATTTTAACTTGCGAGTTTTAGCGGATTGGAGCAGCGACCGAATTGGAGCCCACTGCAAACTGCACCATCGCGATCATCGACCCCAGCATCGCCCCATCAACTCTGCCAGTGGATCCCATCGTCATCCCGCTTAGCGAGTTGGAGGTAGGCCATCCTCGTTCGCTCTCCCATTATTTTTGATCAGTTTGAAGATTTAAATAAATTAAGCAACCAAATTAAATTGTATAAAATGAACGCTCTCTGCGTGGCGCACCAAACCCATGTCCTTAAATTTCTGCGGCCCCGTCGGAATCGCTATTTTCGTCTCCCGGGACTTGTCCATGTCACGGCTATTCTTCGCATAGGGCAAAGAACGCCTCCAGGCCCGAGACCTTCCGTCGCCGTCAGGATCCGAGCCATTAACCCCGCCGGCGGAGGTCAGCCCTTCTGGGCCCGGCCCTCCGGGTTTCCCGTCCCGGGCTGCCACCTTGAATTTTCTGCCGTGTTAGCATAGTTGTCTTCCGGCCATCCCCTGTTTCTGTGTCCCCTGGACCCTTCGGGCCCAGCCGTCCAGAGTTTCATCCTCAGAACTCCGTGACGGTTCCGCTGCTGCTCACGGCGGAACCCTGCCAGCTTCCCGGCCTTCAGACTCCGGGATGTCATTCGCCGCCGCCGTTTTGACCATAGCAAGCATCTTGCGGCGGCCGTCGAGCCGCGTCGGCCCACCTTCTGGATCCCGGTCCATCCTTCGCCGCCGCTGTCGCACCCGCGTTCATAGGGATCCCCGGCGGCCGTCCACCAACGGCGCCCCGTGTCTCGGGCCCCGGTTGCCTTTTCGCCGCCGCTGTGCAAATCAATGACAAGTAAGTGTTGCGGCCTATTCCTCATGGTGTCCCGTCTTCCGGGCCCCGGTAGTCTTCTCGCCGCCGCCATTCGAAATGATCAAAATCACACGGCGGCCGTCAGCTAGCAGCCTCTCGGCCACCGGGTCCCGGTGCCCCGAATACCGTCCGGTATAAAACTGTGAAACCAAGCCGGAACGGCCGACCTTTTCCTTCCCGGGTTCCGGCATCCGGGCTTCCGCCTCCGGACTTCCGTCTAGTGTCCGCCGCCGCCGGCTTCCTTCACCTGACTGCCTTCCGGCCTGAAACCCCCGGAGTTCCCCAAGTCAACCCAAATCAATCCAAAATCTAAAATCTGACTTCGACCCACGTCCTAAATCATGCCATTCTTCATCATGGGTCTCTTAGAACATCGAAATTTGGCCAGCAGGGGTCTCCGGGAGCTTTCGTGCGTGTTTGCCCTTCCTGGCAGCATTTCTGTCAGGGAAGTCCGGCCCTCCGGGCCGGATCTCTCAATTGCCCTAAAGTGAAATCGGTATTGTCTGAGAATTAAGTTTATGATGCATTTGAATGGTTAGTTATATAATATGCTCACAAAATGAACTAACATTAACGTTTTTGGTGTTTTCTTATGCTGACTTCGCCGTTTGCTTGCAGGATATATGGAATCGGCCGTAGGAACTTCAAGGGCCTCTACCGAAAAGGACAAGGGTAAGAAATCCGGAAGGGCTGCTCGTGGGAAAGACGACAAAGACCAAATGAAGTTTCAATTCCAAGGTGAGCCGATCCAGTCAAAGGTCTCCACTGACTGGAAAGAGATCTCGGACACCAATATAGGCCAGGTGGACATAGATGAGTTCACCCAGAGGGTCAAGGTCAACCCTAGAACAAGGAATGCCCAATTAATACGCCAAAGTGGAATTGCCAAAGCTGCTGCTTCCCTCCCTCTCTGATAGCACCTGAGCTAGTAATGGCTTGCCGAGAAGCCTACCAGACGGACACGCGAACGATCGTGGACAAAGAAGGGAATATCCTTGCCGACATGTCTCCGGAAGGAATTACAAAAACATTCCACATTCCTACATTCCCACATATGCACGTCCCTACTTTAGAGCAATGTCAGGCAGCGTGGGATGCCAATCCATTGGGCATCAAGAAGTCAATCAATATTTACTGGTTGAAGGAAAAACGGGGCAGCGCAGCAAAGGTCCCCCAAGAGCTGTTCCGCAGCGATTTTCACGAGGATTATCATGACCTGGTAACCATGCTAAGCAGGGTCATGGGCCTCCCAGCAGCCGCCTACTTCCAGGAGTGGATGGCTTACTATATTGAGCAAATCATACGGGGAGGCGAGGACGTGAAGACCAAGAGCTCGTTCGACTGGGGGAGTATTATCAGCAACTGCTTCCACGAGCAGTTCGTGAATGTCAAGAAAAGTAACAAGTTCTACATGACCTCGTACCTGGTGTACTCCTTGGCAGGTCAGAGACAGTATAGTGGACTCTTCACAGCGCCGGAGGGGGATCATAAACGAGGGCTCAAGCCTTTTGACCAGTATCCTCAGCTACAATACCGCCACTTCAAGGAGTACTGCCAGGTCAATGATGCCTTCATAGGCCACATCATTAGATTGATCGCCGGGGACTTCGAAAGAAGGGTGTCTCACAGCGCCAGGGCACTCCTGAAGGAGTATGCCTTCTTATACATTCAGTTCCCTAAGTTCACCTACATCTGTGCCCAGGGATTCACGGAATGGCCGAACAGGCTGCCAAGATACCCGAACGACCGGATCATCCTCCTGGAGCTTTCCCAGCAGCTCCAACATATTCAAGCAGTCTTCAGCCAGAAACATGTAGCGGGGATCCCTTATCCCATGACCCTCGGCCGAGGCCTCTATCGATTGCAAACATCTCAATGCGCCGGCAACTCAGAAAAGGAACTCAAAGAATATAACTTTGAATGGTACACGGCTCGCCCACGAATGGACCCCCATGGCCACATCAGGAAGGCGCTAGGGCCAGCATACGCCCACCAGTACCATGTTGAAGATTTCTGGGTGGATTGTGCAGATGATAAGGAGGTTCGCCAGAGACACTACATGCGAATGACAGTGCAGTTTTTAAGGAGAGTACAGCTATTTCCAGTACCTGATCAGCTTGAGGAGGATGAATCCACCCTTATGCACCCGAGGTACCCTGCGGTTGCCAACTTGGCAATCCCCTCCATCGACTGGGACGAGCAAGAGGTCAAGGACCTAGATACCATCACGCAGCCAATCATAGCTCGCACAAAGGAGTGGGTTGATGGGCAGGTGGCACAATTGAAACAACAGGGGGTGACCCTGACATATGAAGCTTTCAAAAGTGAGCCAAGTGCCACGGAGGACATTGCTGCCTCCACATCAGCTGGTGAGACTTCCAAGTCTCCCCCTATCACCAGGTCCCAGAAGAGGAAAGAAGCAGAAACGCCACAGTCTGCGGACCTCAAAGAGCAAATAGCAAGGGGCATGAGAGGTTCATCCCCCAAAAGACTCAAGTAGATAATGACTATAACAGAGACGCAGCCCCCTTTGCTCCTTCCTCCCTCAACTGGTGCGCTGCCCGCCGCTCAGGCCGCAATCGCCTCATCTCCACCGGCGGTGAACATTTCTGTCCACCTTGCTTCTTTGCCCCCGGCCGGGTCCATAATCAATATCGACTCTTCCTCGAGCATGACTACGTCCCCTTCCTCTGCTGCCCCCATGTCCCCCATCACCTCCCTGCCTCTGGCAACAATACCATCGCCTCTTCCCCTTTCTAGCGTGCCTGAGGCCATTACACGGCACCTGCAGAGTCTTCCGCCTGAGCTCTCGCAACTCCTAATGGACCCCGCTCTCCAAGCAGCCCTGGCCTAGGCCCTTGCAACATCTCAGCCTTCGTAACCACCAACAGGTTTGCCGGCCATGGAGGCCACAATGCAGATTTCCAAGGAGATGGATGAACTGGAACGGGAAGCCTCCAAGCCTGTCGAAGAGGAGGCCGATGATTATTATGAGCAACCTGAATTTAGGCGTAGAACCATCGACGAGATGGCCTACGAGGAAGAAGAGACAGACTCTTCTGAGGGCGGGGACGGAGAGGATGGCTCGGATGCCAAGGAAGTTATTCGGGTCTTCTCTGAGGACGAGGAAGAAGAGTTGGCTCAGCAGCCTAAAAATGTTGGGGAGGAAACAGAACAGTCGCTGCGTGGTGAGCAAGGGCAGCCGCAAGAAGAGCAGTCAAAAGGGGATATCATTGAGGCTGAGACCCACATGGTGAAGAGTCCAGAACCGAGGCCGCTGAAGAGAAGAAAGGAGAAGGGGCAGCCAAAGAACATGATCCCATTCAAGTACTGACCACCGAGGCACCCATTAAACACCTCGTACTTTATCCAGACTCCGACGAGGAGGAGGATGTTGCCAAGGAAAAAGAAGAGCTTGAAAGGCAAAAGGAAGCAGAGGTCTTGCCTATAGCTGAGACGGGTGAAGGGAGCCATGGTACACCTGAGGATAAATCTGCCATGCCCGATTGGCTAAAAAAACAACTTGAAAGGGCCACTCCTATCCTGAGTGACCCAAGGTCAAGGTTGGAAGCCATCTTGGCTCGATCTCTAGCTACAACAAAGAAGGAGAAGAAGCCTAAGGTCCGTTCCAGGATAACCATGGACGCTTCTGGCTCCCGGGCTGCACAAATAGCTACGCCAACTGTTGGCCAATCCGGAGTAAGCTACAATATCTCCACAGTCAACTTAGGGACAGCAACCAGGGAACAAAAAGTCGGACATCTGGAGGAGTCGGTGGCCATGGTAGTGCACCTGATTAAACAAAACAAGGTTACCAAGGACGAGCTTAAGGCGTAGGTTGCTGCCCTAACCGACTACATCTAGCAGTGGTCTTCAATAGACGACCTCCCCACCACCTCGACGGCCACGCCACAGCTACTCTCCAAGGAGCAATAGATAAGCTGGAAAGAAGGAAAAACTTAGAGAAGACCACGGAGGACTGGTTCCACCAGGTTGCTAAGGTCGGAAACATAGGGATCGGCTTGGCTGTGCAGATAATCAACAAGTTCCTGGACTTAGTTCGGTCCTTGGAAAGTACGAAGAAGCTCTGCACCAGCTTCCCTGTGATCTACGACTCTACCTTCCCGAAGGTTGAGGCCATCCTTCAAATGCCAGAAAGCACGTGGGAAGAGAGGCTAGAATTGAGGAAGGAGGATAACTAGTTGGTTGACATATGGCGCAGAGACCTCATCAACCGTAAGGAGAGGATGGAGCAGATCCAGGGCAGGGTGGATCCAGATATTGCATGGGTCAAGGAAATCCGAGCGGAATGCACCGAGTACCTCAAGATCGTAACAGGCCATGATATGCCCACGGTGCAGTTGGATGCAGAGAAGGTTAGGTCATATTTTGAGGAAAGGATGAAGGACGGGACAGTCGGGGATATCACAACGGACTTCTTGAGTTTCGCTGCCCATGCCTTCGATAGATCAGAGCTCTTCAGAGATCATGGCTCAAAGTATGATGAGGATTGGAAGCGGCTGGAAGAGAATGCCAAGGAATGGAGCTACCAGGCGTTGAGATGCGAGGTCCTCGAGGTAGACAAGCTCCAGGCTGTAATCCTCAAGTATATTGAACACGCAGCCTCCGAGGAGCAACCAAACAGCCCAGCCAAGGAAGAAGACCTCCCAGAAAGGTAGCTACAGCCAAGGAAACAGCAATCAGCTACAGGACAAAAATGCAAATAGTGTCATCCACTAGATGACGAAATAGGGAAAAAACAAAAGATGTTTTTTTAATTGTAAATCTATTTGGGGGTAGGTGAAACCCTATTTTGTAATGAATCGTGGCCACACAAATGAAATGAATCTTGGCCATTCATTTGACTTTTGAAAAACTATAAATAAAGCACTCCTCTCATTTCCAAAGAGAGAGTTGAGTTGTTGTAAAGGCATGCTGCTGAAATTTATGAGAAATAGCATTGACTTGGTGCATTCCTTTGTTTTCTCTCATGTCTATTGATTCACTTCTCCAATATTAGATGTTAGCTTAGATCTCTTTGCTGTTTAGTTAGTTGTTCATGTTATTTGGATAATCTTAGGAATGTTGTTGGCTGCCCATGAAAATTCCTGCTTTGTTGATGATCCCTTAGTCCATACTTTTTGCTGTTTGCTGAAGGTAAATAGCTTTGCAAAGTTAGCCTGGACCTGATTTAAGCTGCCCCAAACACTTATCTTTAATTCATGCATGTATGTGGTGGATGAAGGATAAAAATCTGCAGCCCTTAGAAGATTGCACAATTTCCATGATACTGTGAAATCCCTAGTTAAGTGGGATATTGTTTTGAAGGAATTGTCCATTGCAGGGACTCCATTATCACTGTTCGCAGCAAGCTTTAGGCTTAGGAACTTTTCTTCCCCTTTGCTCTTTTTTTTACTTTCTTTAGAAACTGAACAATACCAAGGTTCATTGCACATTATAAAGCAAAATCTAACAACTAGACGGAGTTTGAAACTGCTGTTTGAACCTACAGCCGAGACATAACTGCTTACATATTAAAAAACTCCTTTCCGAAGATCCAACTTCATGTTTTATGCCCATACTTCGTGTTTCTGTAAGACCGTCTTGTGATTCCAGCAAATCACATCAAACTACTGAGGTATCTAAGTACTGTCATGACCTGACACCCGAGAGACCTTGGGATAGTGTTCTACAACTTGATTGTGGGAGATTGTCTTTCAAGAGAGGTAGTGCACCTACGCATTGCCTATGTTGAGAAGTGCATAAAAACACCATCAACAGAACTGGCTCTAGAAGGAGGGCAGCGATCGGAATACTAGGCTACGGGATAAAGCTAAGCTGGATCGGATCGGATTATTCTCCCCGGAAAGGTTTCAAAGGATTCTGCGATCAGCACCAAACAAGGGAGAATTTGAAGAATTGCATCCTCCCACGAGGGCGAAACGAACACAAGGAAGCAGCTTCGTCTCTTCCTTTTTTCCATCTGCCTCCATTTCACCTCCACCTTCACTTGGCTGGCCTTCATCTTCCACCCAACCATCTCAAACAGCATTGACACACCTTCCTTCCGGCAGCCAGGGGTTCTCTCCTTTCCCGGCCCTTTCAGCCCAAAGCACAGTCCAGGCCGCCATAGCTCAGGGGCAGCCTCAAATTGTGGTTGTATTGCCAATACAACCCCAAATCCCTGTTCTCCAACAGCAAGCACCACCTCCGCCTCCCCTCATGGCTTGGCTTGCGCATAACCCTTCGCCGATACACTTTGCTATTTACAATGATATGCCTAAGAATCTGGAGGGTTTTTGTTCAAAATTCCATCCACGTGACATGCAAAGAACATCCAAAGAGCATATCAAGATATTCGAAACGGCGATTACCGAAATGCAGGTGGGTCACGAGGACGTGGCGTGTCGCCTCTTTCCGCATTCGTTGGGGGAAGAGGCCTTCTATTGGTACATCAATCTGCCACAGGGATCGATCACCTCGTGGACCCTGATGAAGAATGCCTTCCTGCAGAAGTACAAGATTCCTGTCAACCCCGCTGACCTCTACCAGCAGTTCATGTCCATCAGAAGGGAGGTCAATTAACCCATTGGCTCCTTCAATGATCGCTTTCACCGAGCTCACATGAGGCTTCAGGATCCGTACCTCCATAATGATGCGGCTGCTCTGCCGGTCTACTACGCGGCCCTGGATAACCTCACAGCGGCATTAGTAAAAAGGATGCGCCTGCCGCCCGCTACCCTACTGACCGCCTACGCAGAAGCGGTCATTGCAAGTGCAGATTTGGGACAAAATATATCCGGCCCCCTACCCTCTTTGGGGCCCGTCGCCCATCCAATGCAAATTCAGGGGCTCAATCAGGGGTTTTCTCACCAAACTCCTCTCATGAACCAGGTGCCTCAATTGCCCATGGTGCCACATCCGGGGCAGCCGTTGAATTACGCGCCTCCAGCAACGTCTTATCCACAGCCCCAGCATCAGTACAACTATTCTCAGATGGCTCCGCAACAGCAAGCATATTCTCAACAGCCCCAGGCGCCGTTACATTTGTCGGGACCAGACTTTCCTCCAGTATATCAAAATCAGCCGGTAACCCCGCCCGCTTTTCTCCACAACCCGGCCCCGCCGCCTGGAGGTGTGGCCGAGAAAGACAAGCTAGAAGAGCTGACCGAAATGATTAAGAAGATGTACACAAAGATGACGCATCTGAAGAACCAGAATAATCAGTTGCAGGCCTCCCAACGCAACTTTCAGGCCAATCTCAACCGGGACAGCCGGGAGTCTCGAGATAAAAGAGACAACAGGGATAATCGGGAAGCGGGCACCTCCTTGGGGTAGAATTATGAGAGGGGGCAAAACTCCAATCAAAACAGAAAGAAGACCTTCTCAGAGGCAAAATCGCACATGGAACACCAGGCCCAACAACGGCGGTGTCCTTAAGCCATTCGATCAACCAGCAGGCAATGACCGAACATCCAGCGGTGTGTATCTGGTTGAGGCAGCTTTGTCCGGATGGTGCCGACTTCACAAAACTAGCAGGCATTCTGAGCTAGACTGCCCTGAGTTCCAGACAGTGGCCGAAATCTTCCAGGTAGAGGTACAAAATGCCGTTGATAATGCCAGCTGCAGGGACATCGTCCCATCGGAGCCCTACGACTCCTCATGTCTAGTGGTCAATCAAGCGCCGTTTCCGCGAGGGGACCGCAACGAACCCGCAGCCGAGCCCACCCCTATCGAGGAAGAGAAAGCGCCAGAGGTAAGTAATGAATCAACCTTAGCTCAGCTTTTTGATTCGGTAGATAACGGTCTGGTGGATGAAGAAGAGTCATTTGTGGATGAGGTCCACATGTTCCATCAGCGGTCAAGCCCCTATTTCCTTAGGAATAGACAAATCGGTGGACCCTTCACAACTTCTACCCCACCAAACAACTTCGCCACCCCGCCTGATCTAAATGCCAGCAATAACCCGGGGCTCCCTCGTATACCCACCCAATATCTCAACAGGAACCACTCCCAAAACCAACCGCAAGGTCAGCCTTAGAGCCAACCCCAAAATCCGCCTGGGCAAACCAAGATTCAAACTCCTAGTTCTCCCATGGGCCAGGCCTTTAGCTCTGAAATCGAGCAAATGGGTGAGTATGTGGCGGAGGAGTTCAAGAAGGTCAAAATTAGTTTGTCGGCCTTCGAATTGCTTAAGGTTCCTGCCATGAGGCACGCCTTTTTTAGGGTTCTGAATGAGACTCCCTCATCTAGCACGACACAAGAGACCCTGGCCAAGAGGGTAACCTTTGAGGAGCCCAGGAAAGATCAAGAGATACCGGGCAACACTAGAAGAAGGAATCATATGCCCATAAATCACCCGGCTAGTACGTACATTGAAAAGGAGCCAGAGAGGGCTGGTAGACAGCCTCCCAAGGACTAGCAACTTAAACAAACCAAGGATATAGGCAGTGACAGGAACAAAGGCCAAAGAGCTCAAATGGATACGCCCTTGGGCATCCTCCAAGGGAGACCGGAAACTCCCCCGTTCTTAACTACCATTAGGGTCTTTGGGAAGAATTTTCACAACTGCTTACTCGATTCAGGCGCGTCTGCCAACGTCATGCCCTTGGCCATATGCAAAGCTCTTGGCATCACCCCCACGCCTTCAAAGTGAAAGGTTACCCAACTGGACAAAACAAAGATCAATATCGTAGGTGAAATAAACCGCATCCCCATGCAAATCGCAGCGGATCCTCGGATACAGCAGGTTGTGGACATCCAAGTGGCGGACATACCTGATGCCTATGGAATCATTTTGGGGAGAGAGTTCACCAAGGCCTTAAACAGATACACCGCCACCGACTTGTCTCACATATGGCTGCCGTTGAAGGGGCTGCCAAACCAGATTCGCATTGATCGTGAACCCCGG
The DNA here is from genome assembly GCA_007258455.2 of Sequoia sempervirens. Taxonomy (NCBI): domain Eukaryota; kingdom Viridiplantae; phylum Streptophyta; class Pinopsida; order Cupressales; family Cupressaceae; genus Sequoia; species Sequoia sempervirens. The sequence goes on along the minus strand of VDFB02273399.1, from coordinate 17,799 downwards.
ATGAAATATATGATCACGAAATACAATAATCTCAGCGAGGTGCTGTTCGCAGAGACTGACTTGGGGAATTACTGCCCTTTTCCTTACCAAAATGAGCTTGACCTTCAGGAAGAACAGGCAGATGAGGTATTGTTGGTACTATGTAGTCCTTCAGCGGATTCCGAGCAAATGCCCCCAGATGAAGAAATATTAGCAGAAACTGATGGTGAGCCGGATAAAGATGACAACTGGGGATTGCTCGATGGCTTCCAGGAGTTTATAGAAAAGTGCGTGAAAGATCAGCTTAGCCTAGGAGCTAGAATGAATTTCCAAGAATTATTATTGCCGAACTGGTGTAGAGTACACAATGCTGCTCACTCCGAATTTGACTCCTGCTTGTGTCGGGCAGCAGTGGAGCATGTTAAGAAAGTCGTTGTTCCTCCGACAGGAACACCAAGGGAGGCACCACCAGGGCCCCCTGTTGATTGTTGCCTCGACCCGGAAAGCCTCCCTAAGCTCACAAGGCCCGCTGTCCAGCCGAAAGAGAACGAAGGCTCAATCAAACCCAAAAATGCAGGATCCTCTGAGTGTTGGATGCTCTAGTTTGATGGATCAAAATCAAGACAGGGAGCTGGAGCGGGAATCGAACTCATCAGCCCAATGGGTAAGACATTTCTCGCTGCCCATCGATTGCAATTTTATTGCACCAACAACGTGGCAGAGTATGAGGCCTTAGTCCTTGGCCTTCTTATGGCCTTAAAGAAAAATGTGAAAGTACTACAAGTCTTCGGGGATTCCGCGCTTGTGGTTAGGCAGATCAGGAAGCAGTACTCCTGCCATGATCGAAGACTCGCCAATTATAGACACAGGGTGTGGGATCTCCTAGAGGGCCTAGATGCGGTCAACATGCAACTGATCCCTCGTGCTCAGAATCGTACAGCTGATGCCTTGGCTCAAGCGGCCGGCACGTTACAGCCCCTCTCTTTGTCAGGGCTCAAGAAGTTCACTGTTGAGCTAGCATCTACGCCATCAGTCCCGGACAATGTCACCCATCTGCAGGTCTTTAATGATGATAAGCATATCCTCCAATTCATCACAAGCTCTGACGTCTTTGCTGCCCAAATAATCGATGAAGCTGATCCACAGGAGGCTGAATTAGACATAGAAGGGGTTATCAATCTAAAAACCAACATGATCCCAAGAGGGATGGTTCAGCTGGAGCGTGTATTCGATTTGGATCAGATCAGGGAGTAGGACCAGCAAACAAAAAAGGAGGCTATAAGCAGCCAGTGCAACACTCACAACTTGGGAACGGCCGAAGATACCAAGAATGTTTTTATCGGGAAGGTATGTACGCCCGAAGAGAAGAGGGGAATCACGGATGCTTTGTGCAGATATCTTGACGTGGTGGCATGGAGTTACGAAGACTTGAAAACATATGACACCTCTGTCATCACACATACTATCCCCCTGAAGACTGAGGTGAGGCCATTCCGTCAGCGGCAGCGCCCTATTAATGCCTTGTTAGAACCTATTGTCTACAAGGAGGTGCAGAAATTACTTTCAGCAAGGATCATCTTTCCCGTTAGGCATTCCACGTGGGTGGCAAACTTGGTCCCCGTCAGGAAAAAGAATGGAGAGATCAGATTATGCGTGGATTTCCGCAATCTCAACCGCGCCTCAGAAAAGGACAACTATCCAGTGCCTTCACTGGATGAAGTGCTGCAAATTGTCAACGGCTCCCAGATGATGTCGTTCCTTGACGGATACTCCAGATATAATCAAGTAATGGTACAATACGAGGATCGCCACAAGACCGCATTCACTACTAAGTGGGGGACATTTGCGTACAGGAGAATGTCGTTTGGGCTCATCAACGCCGGCGCTACTTTCCAACGCGCCATGGATATCACTTTCAAGGACCTGATTGGCAAATGTATAATCATCTATATGGATGATTTGACCGTATTCTCTAAGAAGCGAGGTGATCACGTCTCTGACTTATGCAAAGTATTTCAGAGATGCCGGGAATTCAGGGTTTCCCTCAACCCCAAGAAGTACATTTTTGGAGTGACCGAAGGCAGATTACTCAGCCACATCATCTCAAAGCAAGGAATCTCTATTGATCCTGAACGCATCGAGTCATTACTCAAGATTCAGCCCCCGGGCAGCAAGAAGGAATTAAAGTCTTTCTTCGAAAAGATTAATTTCGTCCAGAAATTCATCACCGGCTTCGCAAAAATAGTCAAACCTCTCAATGCCATGCTCAAGCAGGACGCTAAAGTTGAATGGACACCAGAGGCCAAACAATCCTTTGAGGATATCAAACGAGCCATTGCTGAGGCGCCTGTGTTGGTCAGTCCAGATTATCTGAAGCCGCTCTATATCTATTCATTTGCTTCGGAGCATTCTTGTGCCAGTATGTTGACCCAAAAGGATGACGAAGGAAATGAGCATTCGATCACCTTCATGAGTGCACCCCTCAAAGATGCTGAATTACGTTACCACAACATAGAGAAGCAGGCGTACGCTCTTGTCAGGGGAGTAAAGAAGTTTAGACACTACATTCTACGCAATAAGGTGTTCGCAATTGTCCCTGACCCAGCAGTCAAAACACTTCTCATGCAAAACGAGTTGGGCGAACGGAGGGCTAAGTGGGTCACCCTGCTCCAAGAATAAGATATGGAGATCCAACCAATGAAATTGGTAAGAGGACAAGCACTCACCCGTACAATGGCCGAAATAGCAATAGAGGCCGGACCTGAACTCACGGTACAACAATATCAGCTTGAAGATGTCTCCCCGGGGGAGTGGTATCAAGATGTCGTTTATTATCTGCTCAATCATAAGTGTCCGTCGCATTTGCAGGGAGTTCAGAAGAGGGCCCTCAGATTGAAAAGCAATGGTTATATGTTACAGGGGTCCATTCTCTATAAGAAGAATCATGAGGGCGTTTATCTAAGATGCCTCGGCAAGGAGGAAGCAGAACGTGTTTTGAGGGAGTTTCACGATACGTTTGGTACAGGCCATGGCTCGGGTTCTTCTACGGCCCATCAAATATTAAGGGCAGGGTACTTCTGGCCAACTGTCTTCAAAGATGCCCATGGCCATGTCCGTTCATGCCATACGTGCTAGACAGCTGCCACCAGGGAGAGAAACGCTGCTGTCCCACTGCAGCCCGTGCTCGAGGTAAGGCCTTTTGCACAGTGGGGTCTCGACTTCATCGGTCCGGTAAGCCCTCCATCATCTGCGGGACACAGGTACATTATGACCACAACTGATTATTGTACTAGATGGACGGAAGTAATAGTTTGTAAGCATTGTACCACTGAAGTAGTTACTGATTTCTTAGAAAGTTTTATTTTAAATCGCTTTGGTTGTCCATATGCCCTAGTATGTGATAATGGACCTGCCTTCGCTTCTTTAAAATTTGCCAGCTGGGCATTTGACTATGGGATTGCCCTCAAATTTTCATCCAATTACTACCCTCAGGGTAATGGCCTTGCCGAGTCCACAAATAAGAATTTGATCACCGTGATCAAGAAGCTGCTAGATAGAAATCCCAAGGACTGGCATACCCAGCTCCGTTTCGCCCTTTGGGCTGATCGCACCCGCCATAAGGCTGCCCTTGGTGATTCCCCGTTCCACCTTGTCTATGGCCTTGAGCCAATATTCCCCATCCACCTAAAAATTCTGACTCTTCAGTTCATCAACGACTTTTATGAAGGAGGAGATTGTAGGGAAGCTCGTTTAGCTGAACTTTTACATCTAGAGGAAGTTCGAGACCGCGCAATAGAAAATTTTGCCAAACATCAGGGCGTAGTGAAGAGATGGTTCGACCGCCGAGCCAAAATCAAGGCCTTCAGGATTGCAGATTTGGTCCTATATTGGGACAAGGCCCATGAAAAGAAAGGGGGACACAATAAATTTGACAAGCTCCGGCTTGGCCCCTTTCAGATAGCTGAGATTTTGAGAGATAATGCCTTCCGCTTAAAGAACTTAACCGGTGAAAGCGTCCCGCTGCCAGTCAACGGGCAGCACCTGAAGCATTACTTCCAAGCCTGAGCTCCTTCGAGCTCTTCGCTGTAAATACCTGTGCATAGGATAGAATAGTTGCTTTCTTGCTTGTTGCGTTTTGTTCACGTCATTTTTTTTGCTTTCTCCCTCTCGGCAATTTTGTTTCGAGAGAGGTTTCTCGCTCCTTTGTGGTGACCGTGCTTGCCTAACAAGCGGTTCACTCTGTTGTCCGTTCTTTGTGTTCTCTGGCTAAACATTCACTCTAGACTATCGGTCTTTGCAGAGCTGTCCGTGAATGATTTCCCTGTCTGAATTCTGCTCAGAACTTGACCCTTCGCCGATCTTCTTACCCACATCTCGGATCTCGCACAAATTACATAATAAATAATTCTGAAGGACTGTGCTATGGTTGTCACGACACCCAAGTGAGTGAAAAAATCTTAAAGTCTGCTCCAGTGACCACTGCAGTCTCAATCCCATTGTAGGCTTCAATGCTTACCCGGTCAAGCTAAATGGTGAAAGAGAAATGAAATATCAAAGCAAAAAGAAGAGAAAAGAAAACATGAAAAAAGAAAATAAACGACCGTATGGGTGTTCGGATAACTCTACCGGGGCTATGGACGTCCGGCCGGCAGTAGAGCAATATCCATGAGATTGTAGCGACAACTCTGCCGGGGCTATGGACGCCTGACTGGCAGGGGGGCAATGTCCAGGTTACTTTTAGTGTTAGACAACTTATGTAGCTCACTTGGTTCAAGTAATAACCTTGGTTACTATCCTGGGGAAAGGAATGAACTCACTCTGCACACACTTTCGAGATGTCATGTAAGCTGGCCCAATTAAGGATCTCGCTCTCCCATATTCATCCTTGGAAACCGTTTCTGGTCTGCGAAACCAGAGATTCTGGGTCCTGAATGAATATTTATCCCTAGAGCGCTCACGGAAGCGTTCTCAGTAATCGCCATTTGTTATTGCCCTCGTACACCGCGCCCGTTCGGGAGCAGGGACCCTCTTTCCTTTTTCTTGTTGGAATTACGTCGAGCCGTCTCATTTTGCGTGCCCCTCTTTTTGGCGTTTGCATGATAAATTTATTACCCTAAAGTTCATCCCTAAGATCGTAGTGGTTCCCCCTTTTTAATTTTTAGTTGCCCTCCGGGGCCTTGTGGGGTCCTTGGGCCATTCGGGCTTTGGGGCGGCCCTATGCCCCTTCGGGCCCGGGCCTCCGGGGTTCCCCTTTCGGGTTTCCCTCCTGCATTTGCTGCCCCGGTGGTGTTTTTGAGGCATCTTTCCGCCCTCCGGAACCTGCCAAGCCGTTGGCCGTTCGTGGCTATTCGGGGGTTTCCGGCCATTTTGCTCGCCGGGCCGGGGCGAATTCTAGCGCCCGGACTTCGTCCATGATTGCCATCGGCCGGCCATCACCCGTCGGCCGCCTGCCCTCCGGGCCCCGTGGTCCATTTCGCCGCCGCCGTTCAAACAAGGTGCATAATCTAACGGCGGCGAACTCTTCGCTGCACTCCGCCATCTGGGGCCCGGCCGTTCCGTCGCCGCCACCGTCCGAAGTCACCAAAATTCATGCGGCGGCCGTTGCTGAGCAGCCTCCCGCTCGCCGGATCCCGAAGCCCTCGTCGCCGCCGCCGACTCGAATTTGAATCTCACCGACTTTTGGCGCGGACGTACGAGGCATTAAATGCGCCATTAATGACCGGTGGGGTATATAAACCGAGGCCCGCCACTGTCATTTTAACTTGCGAGTTTTAACAGATTGGAGCAGCGACCGAATTGGAGCCCACTGCAAACGGCACCATCGCGATCATCGACCCCAGCATCGTCCCGTCAACTCTGCCAGTGGATCCCATCGTCGTCCCGCTTAGCGAGTTGGAGGTAGGCCATCCTCGTTTGCTCTCCCGTTATTTTCGATCAGTTTGAAGATTTAAATAAATTAAGCAACCAAATTAAATTGCATAAAATGAACACTCTCTGCGTTGCGCACCAAACCCATGTCCTTAAATTTTCCACGACCCCTTCGGAGTCGCCATTTTCGTCTCCCGGGACTTGTCCGTGTCGTGGGTGTTCTTCGCAAAGGGCGAAGAACGCCGCCGGGCCCGGGACCTTCCGTCGCCGTCAAGATCTGAGCCATGAACCTGGCGTGGTCGGCCCTTAGGACCTGGCCCACTCCCGGGTTTTCTAGATCTGAGAACAACGCGTAAATTTTCCACCGTTTAACCCACAAGAAGTCTTAGGCTATCACGTTTCGGCGTCCCGGGACCCTTCCGGGGCTGGCTGTGGGAGTTGTCCGGAACTTCTGTGGCGGTTCAGCCATTGCTCCGCGGCGGAACCGCGGCTTCCGGCCGGACTCCGGGATGTCCGCCATACGCCGCGTTTTGACCAGGCAAACATCTTGCGGCGGCCGTCGAGGCGTGTCGTCCGCCTTAGAATCTGGGAGTCCGTCCTTCGCCCGCCTGGCACAATGCGCTCGTTAGATCAGCAGGGATCCCGTGGCCGAATCCCACCAACAGCCGTGTCGCGGGCGGTTGCCTCTTCGCCGTCACAGCCTATTCATTTGCGGCGGCCGGTGTCTCTCGTCTTTCCGATCTCCGGATCCCGGTTCCCCTTTCGCCGCCGCTATGCAAATCATCGGCAAGTAAGTGTTGCGGCCTATTCCTGATGCCGTCCCGTCTTCCGGGCCCCGGTAGTCTTCTCACCGCCGCCGTTCGGAACGATCAAAATTACACGGCGGCCGTCAGCTAGCAGCCTCCCGGCCTCCGGGTCCCGATGCCCCGAATACCGTCCGGTATAAAACTGTGAAACCAAACCTGATGACGGCCGACCTTTTCCTTCCCGGGTTCCGGTATCCGGGCTTCCGCCTCCGGACTTCCGTCTGGTGTCCGCCGCCTCCGGCTTCCTTCGCCTGACTGCCTTCCAGCTTGAAACCCCCGGAGTTCCCTAAATCGACCCAAATCAATCCAAATTGAAAATCTGACTTCGACCCACGTCCTAAATCATGCCATTCTTCATCATGGGTCTCTTAGAACATCAAAATTTGGCCAGCGGGGGTCTCCGCGAGCTTTCGCTCGTGTTTTCCCTTCTTGGCAGCATTCCTGCCAGGGAAGTCCGGCCCTCCGGGCCTGGATCTCTCAATTGCCCTAAAATGAAATCGGTATCGTCTGAGAATTAAGTTTATGATGCATTTTAATGGTTAGTTATATAATATGCTCACAATACGGACTAACGTTAACGTTATTGGTGTTTTCTTGTGCTGACTTCGCCGTTTGCTTGTAGGATATATGGAATCGGCCACAGGAACTTCAGGGGCCTCTACCGAAAACGACAAGGGTAAGAAATCCGGAAGGGCTGCTCGTGGGAAAGACGACAAAGATCAAATGAAGTTTCAATTCCAGGGTGAGCCGATCCAGTCAAAGGTCTCGACTGACTGGAAGGAGATCTCGGACACCAATATAGGCCAGGTGGACATTGATGAGTTCACCCAGAGGGTCAAGGTCGACCCTAGAATGAAGAATGCCCGATTGATACGCCAAAGCGAAATTACTAAAGCTGTCGGCTTCCCTCCCTCTCTGATAGCGCCTGAACTGGTAATGGCTTGCCGAGAAGCCTACCAGACGGACACACGAACGATCGTGGACAAAGAAGGGAATATCCTTGCCGACATGTCTCCGGAAGGAATTACAAAAACATTCCACATTCCTACATTCCCACATATGCACATCCCTACTTTAGAGCAATGTCAGGCAGCGTGGGATGCCAATCCATTGGGCATCAAGAAGTCAATCAACATTTACTGGTTGAAGGAAAAATGGGGCAGCGCAGCAAAGGTCCCCCAAGAGCTGTTCCGCAGTGATTTTCACGAGGATTATCATGACCTGGTAACCATGCTAAGCAGGGTCATGGGCCTCCCAGCAGCTGCCTACTTCCAGGAGTGGATGGCTTACTATATTGAGCAAATCATACGGGGAGGCAAGGACGTGAAGACCAAGAGCTCGTTCGACTGGGGGAGTATTATCAACAACTGCTTCCACGAGCAGTTCGTGAATGTCAAGAAAAGTAACAAGTTCTACATGACCTCGTACCTGGTGTACTCCTTGGCAGGTCAGAGACAGTATAGTGGACTCTTCACAGCGCCGGAGGGGGATCACAAACGAGGGCTCAAGCCTTTTGACCGGTATCCTCAGCTACAATACCGCTACTTCAAGAAGGAGTACTGTCGGGTCAATGATGCCTTCATAGGCCACATTATCAGATTGGTCGCTGGGGACTTTGAAAGAAGGGTGTCTCACAGCGCCAGGGCACTCCTGAAGGAGTATGCCTTCTTATACATTCAGTTCCCTAAGTTCACCTACATCCGTGCCTAGGGATTCACGGAACGGCTGAACAGGCTGCCAAGATACCCGAACGACTGGATCATCCTCCTAGAGCTTTCCCGACAGCTCCAACATATTCAAGCAGTCTTCAGCCAGAAACACGTAGCGGGGATCCCTTATCCCATGACCCTCGGCCGAGGCCTCTATCGATTGCAAACATCTCAATGCGCCGGCAACTCAGAAAAGGAACTCAAAGAGTATAACTTTGAATGGTACACGGCTCGCCCACGAATGGACCCCCACGGCCACGTCAGGAAGGCGCTAGGGCCGGCATACGCCCACCAGTACCATGTTGAAGATTTCTGGGCGGATTGTGCAGATGATAAGGAGGTTCGCCAGAGACACTACATGCGAATGACAGTGCAGTTTTTAAGGAGAGTACAACTATTTCCAGTACCTGATCAGCTTGAGGAGGATGAATCCACCCTTGTGCACCCGAGGTACCCTACGGTTGCCAACCTGGCAATCCCCTCCATCGACTGGGACGAGCAAGAGGTCGAGGACCTAGATACCATCACGCAGCCAATCATAGCTCGCACAAAGGAGTGGGTTGATGGGCAGGTGGCACAATTGAAACGACAAGGGGTGACCCTAACATATGAAGCTCTCAAAAGTGAGCCAAGCACCACGGAGGACGTTGCCGCCTCCCCATCAGCTGGTGAGACTTGCATGTCTCCCCCTATCACCAGGTCCCAGAAGAGGAAAGAAGCAGAAACGACACAGTCTGCGGACCCCAAAGAGCAAATAGCAAGGGGCACGGGAGGTTCATCCCCCAAAAGACTCAAGCAGACAATGACTATAACAGAGACGCAGCCCCCCTTGCTCCTTCCTCCCTCGACTGGTGCGCTGCCCGCCTCTCAGGCCGCAATCGCCTCATCTCCACCGGCGGTGGACATTTCTGTCCACCTTGCTTCTTCGCCCCCGGCCGGGTCCATAATCAATATCGACTCTTCCTCGAGCATGACTACGTCCCCTTCCTCTGCTGCCCCCATGTCCCCCATCACCTCCCTGCCTCTGGCAACAATACCATCGCCTCTTCCCCTTTCTAGCGTGCCCGAGGCCATTACACGGCACCTGCAGGGTCTTCCTCCTGAGCTCTCGCAACTCCTAATGGACCCCGCTCTCCAAGCAGCCCTGGCCCAGGCCCTTGCAACATCTCAGCCTTCGCAACCACCAACAGGTCCGCCGGCCATGGAGGCCACAATGCAGATTTCCAAGGAGATGGATGAGCTGGAACGGGAAGCTTCCAAGCCTATCAAAGAGGAGGCCGATGATTATTATGAGCAACCTGAATTTGGGCATAGAACCATCGACAAGGTGACCTACGAGGAAGAAGAGACAGGCTCTTCTGAGGGCGGGGACGGAGAGGATGGCTCGGATGCCAAGGAAGTTATTCAGGTCTTCTCTGAGGACGAGGAAGAAGAGTTGGCTCAGCAGCCTAAAAATGTTGAAGAGGAGACAGAACAGTCACCGCGTGGTGAGCAAGGGCAGCCGTAAGAGGAGCAGTCAAAAGGGGATATCATTGAGGCTGAGACCCACATGGTGAAGAGTCCAGAACCCGAGGCCGCTGAAGAGAAGAAAGGAGAAGGGGCAGCCAAAGAACAGGATCCCATTCAGGTACTGACCACCGAGGCACCCATTAAACACCTCGTACTTTATCCAGACTCCGACGAGGAAGAGGATGTTGCAGGGAAAAAGAAGAGCTTGAAAGGCAAAAGGAAGCAGAAGTCTTGCCTCTGGTTGAGACGGGTGAAGGCAGCCATGGTACACCCGAGGATAAATCCGCCATGCCCGACTGGCTGGAAAAACAACTTGAAAAGGCTACTCCTGTCCTGAGCGACCCAAGGTCGAGGTTGGAAGCCATCTTGGCTCGATCTCTAGCCACAACAAAGAAGGAGAAGAAGCCTAAGGTCCGTTCCAGGATAACCATGGACGCTTCTGGCTCCCAGGCTGCACAAATAGCGACGCCAACTGTTGGCCAATCCGGAGTAAGCTACAATATCTCCACGGTCAACTTAGGGACAGCAACCAGGGAACAAAAGGTCGAACATCTGGAGGAGTCGGTGGCCACGGTAGTGCACCTGATTAAACAAGACAAGGTTACCAAGGACGAGCTTAAGGCGTAGGTTGCTGCCGTAACCGACTACATCCAGCAGTGGTCTTCAATAGACGACCTCCCCACCACCTCGACGGCCACGCCACAGCTACTCTCCAAGGAGCAGATAGATAAGCTGGAAAGAAGGAAAAACTTAGAGAAGACCACGGAGGACTGGTTCCAGCAGGTTGCTAAGGTCGGAAACATAGGGATCGGCTTGGCTGTGCAGATAATCAACAAGTTCCTGGACTTAGTTCGATCCTTGGAAAGCACGAAGAAGCTCTGCACCAGCTTCCCTGCGATCTACGACTCTACCTTCCCGAAGGTTGAGGCCATCCTTCAAATGCCAGAAAGCATGTGGGAAGAAAGGCTAGAATTGAAGAAGGAGGATCACTGGTTGGTTGACATATGGCGCAGGGACCTCATCAACCGCAAAGAGAGGATGGAGCAGATCCAGGGCAGGGTGGATCCAGATATTGCATGGATCAAGGAAATCCGAGCGGAATGCGCCGAGTACCTCAAGATGGTAACAGGCCATGATATGCCCACGGTGCAGTTGGATGCAGAGAAGGTTAGGTCATATTTTGAGGAAAGGATGAAGGACGGGACAGCCGGAGATATCACAACGGACTTCTTGAGTTTCGCTGCCTGTGCCTTCGATAGATCAAAGCTCTTCAGAGATCAGGGCTCAAAGTATGATGAGGATTGGAAGCGGCTGGAAGAGAATGCCAAGGAATGGAGCTACCAGGCATTGAGATGCGAGGTCCTCGAGGTAGACAAGCTCCAGGCCGTAATCCTCAAGTATATTGAACATGCAGCCTCCGAGGAGCAACTAAATAGCCCAGCCAAGGAAGAAGACCTCCCAGAAAGGTAGCTACAGCCAAAGAAACATCAATCAGCTACAGGACGAAATGCAAATAGTGTCATCCACTAGATGACGAAATAGGGAAAAGACAAAAGATGTTTTTAAATTGTAAATCTATTTGGGGTTAGGTGAAACCATATTTTGTAATGAATCGTGGCCACACAAATGAAATGAATCTTGGCCATTCATTTGACTTTTGAAAAGCTATAAATAGAGCACTCCTCTCATTTGCAAAGAGAGAGTTGAGTTGTTGTAAAGACATGCTGCTGAAATATATGAGAAATAGCATTGACTTGGTGCATTTCCTTGTTTTATCTCATGTTAATTGATTCATTTCTCCAACCTTATATGTTAGCTTAGATCTCTTTTCTATTTAGTTAGCTATTCATATTATTTGGATAATCTTAGGAATGCTGTTGGCTGTTCATGAAAATTCCTGCTTTGTTGATAACTCCTTAGTCCATACTTTTTGCTATTTGCTGAAGGTAGATAGCTTTGCAAAGTTAGCCTGGACCTGATTTAAGCTGCCTCAAACACTTGTCTTTAATTCATATGTGTATGTGGTGAATGAAGGATACAAATCTGCAGCCCTTAGAAGATTGCACAATTCCCATGATATTGTGAAATTTCTGGTTAAGTGGGAGATTGTTTGAAGGAATTGTCCATTGCAGGGACTCCATTATCACTATTCACAGCAAGCTTTAAGCTTAGGAACTTTTCTTTCCCTTTGCTCTTTTTCACTTTCTTTAGGAATTGAACAACACCAAGGTTCATTATGCCTTATAAAGCTGAATCTAACAACTGAATGGAGTTTGAGATTGCTGTTTGAACCTACAGCTGACACCTAAATGCTTTCATGCTAAGAACTCCCTTTTTGAAGATCCGACTTTGTGTTTCATATCCACACTTTGTATTCCCGTAAGGCCGCCTTGTGATTCCAGCAAATCACATCAACTACTGAGGTATCTAAGCACTGTCATGACCTGACACCCGAGAGACCTTGGGATAGTGTTCTGCAACTCGATTGTGGGAGATTGTCTTTCAAGAGAGGTAGTGCACTTACGCACTGCCTGTGTTGAGAAGTGCATAAAAACACCATCAACAGAACTGGCGCTAGAAGGAGGGCAACGATTGGAATATTAAGGTGCAGGATTGAGCGAAGCTGGATCGGATCGGATCATTCTCCCCGGAAAGGTTTCAAAGGATCCTACGATCAGCACCAAACAAGGGAGAATTTGAAGAATTGCAGCCTCCTACGAGGGAAAAACGAGCACAAGGGAGCAGCTCCGCCTCTTCCTCTTCCTCCGTTCCATCCGCTTCCATTTCATCTTCACGTCCATTTGGCTGGCCCTCATCTTCCACCCAACCATCTCAAACAAGATTCGGTGACATCTTCCTTCCCAAGTATTGTGGGTCTTCACTCCTCTCCCTGGGCCTCTTTTCAAATTCTTGCCGCTAGCTTCTTCAGTGTTATAGCTTAAGGGCAGTCTAATCGGTTGTGGCCCCAATATGTACTCTTGCACTGCTCTCCAATAGCAGGCAAGCACTCCGGGCCTCTATGGCTTGGTTTGCGATAACCCGTCAGTTTACACTTTTCTATTTACAATGACATGGCTAAGAACTGAGGGGCTTTTGTTCAAATTCCATCCCCTCGCGGATATGCAAAGAACAGCCTAAGAGCATAATAAGATATTCAAACAGCGACACGAAATGCAAGTGGGTCACGAGGACGTGGCGTGTCGCCTCTTTCCGCATTCGTTGGGAGAAGAGGCCTTCTACTGGTACATCAATCTACCGCAGGGATCTATCACCTCGTGGGCCCTCATGAAGAATGCCTTTCTACAGAAGTACAAGATCCCTGTCAACCCCGCGAACCTTTACCAGCAGTTCATGTCCATTAGAAGGGAGGTCAACGAACCTATTGGCTCCTTCAATGATCGCTTCCATCGGGCTCACATGAGGCTTTAGGATCTATACCTCCATAATGATGCGGCCGCTCTACTCGCTTTCATTACGCTGCCCGATAACCCTCACGGGCAAGATTAAAGGATGCGTCAGCCGCTACCTTTACCGGGACGCCTATGCGGTTGTCATTGCAAGCGGACTTGAACAAAACATCTCTAGCCCGCTACTCCTTCAGTCTGGCCGCCCACCCACGTAAATTCGGGTCGCTAATCAAAGCGCTTGCTCACCAAACTCCTCTCATGAACTGTGCCGCAATTGCCTATGGTGCCACATCCAGGACAACCGTTGAATTATGCGCCTCTCGCGACGTCTTATTCGCAGCCCCAGCAACAGTACAACTATTCTCAGATGGTGCCACAACAGCAAGCATACTCTCAACAACCCCAAGCGTCGTTATACTTGTCAGGGCTGGACTTTCCTCCAGCTTACCAAAATCAGCCGGCGGTCGCGCCCTCTTTTCTCCAAAAGCCAGCCCCGTCACCTGGAGGTGCGGCCGAGAAGGACAAGCTAGAGGAACTAACCGAGATGATCAAGAAGATGTCTATAGAGATGACGTGATATGAAGAACCGTAATACTAGTTACAGCCTCCCAACATAATTTTCAGCCAACTCCACCGTGGATAGTCCAGAGTCTCAGGGAGACAATAGAGATACCGTAGACAACCTAAAATGCACCTCCCTCGGCGTACTCTATGAGAAGGGCGTAACTCCAACGTAATACGCAAAGCGAGACCTTCCTCGTGAGGGGCGACCAGCATGGAACACTGTGCCCAACAACTGCAGGTCCCTAATGCCGCCTGGATCAAATCCGCCAGGCAATGACCCAACATCCAAATGGCAGGTGTATCCGGCCAGTCGCAGGCAGCTTTGTCCGGATGGTGCCAACTTCACAAAACCAGTAGGCATTCTGAGCTGGACTGTCCCGAGTTCCAGACAGCTGCTGAAATCTTCCAGGTGGAGGTACAAAATGCCGTTGACAATGCCAACTGTAGGGACATCATCCCATCTGGAGCTCCGCATTCCTCGTATGTCCGGGTGGTCAACCCCAGTGTTGTTTCCGCTGAGACCGGTGAACGAACCGGCCGAGCCTACCTCGCCGGTGTGACGAAAGCAAGTGTAAAAATGAATCGACCTTAGCTCAGCTTTTTGATTCGGTAGATAACGGTCCGATGGATGAAGAAGAGTCATTTGTGGATGAGGTCCACATGTTCCATCAATGGTCCAGTCCCTATTTCCTTAGGAATAGGCAAGCCGGTGGACCCTTCACCACTTCTACCCCGCCGAACAACCTCGCCACCCCGCCTGATCCTCATGCTAGCAATAACCCGGGGTTACCCCACATACCTGCCCAATATCTCAACAGGAGCCAATCCCAAAACCAACCGCAAGGTCAGCCCCAGAGCCAACCCCAAAATCCGCCTGGGCAAACAAAGATTCAAATCCCTAGCTCTCCCATAGGCCAGGCCTTTAGCTCTGAAATCGAACAAATGGGTGAATATGTGGCGGAAGAATTCAAGAAGGTCAAAATCAATTTGTCAGCCTTTGAATTGCTCAAGGTTCCTGCCGTGAGGCACGCCTTCTTCAGGGTCCTGAATGGGACTCCGTCCTCTAACACCGCTCAGGAGATCCCAGCCAAAAGGGTAACCTTTGAGGAGCCCAGGAAAGAACAGGAAATACAGGAAAATGCTGGAAGAAGGAATAATGCGCCTATGAATCAATCAGTGAATAGATATATTGAAAAGGAGCCAGAGAGGGCTGGTAGACAGCCTCCCAAGGACCAGCAATTTAAACAAACCAAGGATACAGGTAGTGACAGGAACAAAGGTCAAATAGCTCAAATGGACACACCCATGGGTATCCTCCAAGGGAGACCGGAAACTCCCCCGTTCCTAACTTCTATCAGGGTCTTTAGGAAGAATTTGCACAACTGCCTGCTCGATTCAGGCGCGTCTGCCAATGTTATGCCCTTGGCCGTATGCAAAGCTCTTGGCATCACTCCCACACCTTCAAAGAGAAAAGTCACCCAGCTGGACAAAACAAAGATCACCATTGTGGGTGAAATAAACCGCATTCCCATGCAAATTGCTGCAGACCCCCGGATACAGCAGGTTATGGACATCCAAGTGGCAGACATACCTGATGCCTATGGAATCATTCTGGGGAGAGAGTTTACCAAGGCATTGAATGGATACACTGCCACCGACTTGTCTCACATGTGGCTGCCGTGGAAGGGGCTGCGAAACCAGATTCGTATTGACCGTGAACCCCGTATGAAATATATGATCACGAAATACAATAATCTCAGCGAGGTGCTGTTCGCAGAGACTGACTTAGGGAATTACCGCCCTTTTGCTTACCAAAATGAGCTCGAGCTTCAGGAAGAACGGGCAGATGAGGTATTGTTGGTATTATGTAGTCCCTTGGCAGATTCCGAGCAAATGCCCCCAGATGAAGAAATATTGGCAGAAGCGGATGACGAGCCAGTTCAAGATGACAACTGGGGACTGCTCGATGGCTTCCAGGAGTTTATGGAAAAATGTGCAAAGGATCAGCTCAGCCTAGGGGCTAGAATGAATCCCCAGGACCTATTATTGCCGAACTGGTGTAGGGTCCATAACGCTGCTCACTCTGAGTTCGACTGTTGCCTATGCCAAGCAGCAGTCGAACATGTTAAGAAAGCCGCTGCTCCTCCAACGGAAACACCAAAGGAGGCACCATCAGAACCACCAGCCGACCATTGCCTCGACCCAGAAAACCGTCCTAAGATCACAAGGCCCGCTGCCCCGCCAAAAGAGAATAAAGGGCCAATCAAACCTGAGGATAAGGAATTCTCCTCGTGCTGGACGCTCCGGTTTGATGGATCGAAGTCAAGGCAAGGAGCCAGAGCGGGGATCGAACTCATCAGTCCAACGGGTAAGACCTTCCTCGCTGCCCATCGATTGCAGTTTTATTGCACTAACAACGTAGCAGAATATGAGGCCCTTGTCCTCGGCCTTCTTATGGCCTTGAAGAAAAAGGTGAACATGCTACAAGTCTTCGGGGATTCCGCACTTCTAATTAGGCAAATCAGGAAATTTTACTCATGCCATGACCAGAGACTCACCAATTATAGACACAGAGTGTGGGACCTCCTGGAGGGCCTAGATGCATTCAACATACAATTGATTCCCCATGCTCAAAATCACACAGCTGATGCCTTAGCTCAAGCAGCTAGCACGTTACAACCCCTCTCTTTGTCTGGGCTCAAGAAATTCACCGTCGAGTTAACATCTACGCCATCGGTCCCGGATAATGTCACTCACATGCAGGTCTTCAATGACGACAAGCATATCCTCCAGTTCATCACAAGCTCCGACGTCTTTGCTGCCCAAATAATCGATGAAGCTGATCCGCAGGAAGCTGAGTTGGACATAGAAGGGGTTATCAATCTGAAGACCAACACTATCCCCAAAGGTATGGTTCAGCTGGAACGTGTATTCGACCTAGATTAGATCAGGGATCAAGATCGGCAAACAAAGAAGGAGGCCATAAGCAGCCAATGCAACGCTCACAACTTGGGAATGACCGAGGATACCAAGAATGTTTTCATTGGAAAGGTGTGTACACCCGAAGAGAAGAGGGGAATTACGGATGCTTTGCGCAGATACCCTGACGTGGTGGCATGGAGTTATGAAGACTTGAAAACATACGACACCTCCGTCATCACGCACACCATCCCTCTTAAAACATAAGTGAGGCCATTCCGTCAGTGGCAGCGCCCTATCAATGCCTTGCTGGAACCTATTGTTTATAAGGAGGTGCAGAAATTGCTTTCAGCAAGAATCATCTTCCCAGTTCGGCATTCTACGTGGGTAGCTAACTTGGTCCCGGTCAGGAAAAAGAATGGAGAGATCATATTGTGCGTGGATTTCCGCAAGAATCTAAATCGCTACTGCATAAGGACAATTATCCAGCTCCTTCACTGGATGAAGGCCGCAAATCATCAACGGTTCAAAATGATGTCGCTCCTTGATCTGATCTTTATATAATCAAGTAATGTTACAATACTTAGGATCGCCACAAGACTGCGTTCACCACTAAGTGGTGGACATTTGCATACAGAAGAATGCCGTTCGGGCTCATCAACGCCGACGCCACTTTCCAACGTGCCATGGATATCGCGTTCAAGGACCTAATTGGTAAATGTATAATCATCTATATGGATGATTTGACCGTATTCTCCAAGAAGCGAGGTGATCACGTCTCTGACCTATGCAAAGTATTTCAGAGATGCCGAGAGTTCGGGGTTTCTCTCAACCCCAAGAAGTGCATTTTCAGAGTGACTGAAGGCAGATTACTCGGGCACATCATCTCAGAGCAAGGAATCTCTATTGATCCTGAACGCATTGAGTCGTTACTCAAGATTCAGCCCCCGGGCAGCAAGAAGGAATTAAAGTCTTTCTTTGGAAAGATTGATTTCGTCCGAAAATTCATCACCGGCTTCGCGGAAATAGTCAAACCTC
>VDFB02273398.1:102981-166176 GCA_007258455.2 Sequoia sempervirens | reverse complement strand
TGTCCTAGTGTAGATGTTTCCCTCTCTCCATCATCATTACCATCTTCCCCATATGTTGATCCTAATACTTTAGCATCAAGATCATCTACAAAACTAGATTCCCTTGTCAAGTTCAAGATCATAGATAAAGGTTGTGGGGAGTACGAGATAAAAAAAAATGCCTTACATTTTGGTCAAATACTTTTGTCTCCAAAGTATTATGGAAAACCACTAAAGAATAAATAGAAGATAGATCTTAAATTCATCCAATGTAAAGGTTTCCTTGATGATGAAATCATAGACAGTGACGTAAATGCATGGTTATACAAACAAGAATAATTTTCACCATGTTTTGTTTAAAAGATTTATCCTAAGGCATTAAGAAGGTGTAAGAACATGGATATCCTATGATTCCAACTATATTTATGATATTTCAGTAGGAGCCTCTATCATTGATAAGAGTTTTAAGGAATAAGACCTTGAAGACTCCTTTTTGACTTATCCACCCTCTTCGATGAGCCAAAAATTTGTACTATTGAACCAATCATTCACTTTCCATTAATCTTTCATTTGAATTTTCAAACCTCATTTATCAGGACCAATAAGATCCCATGTATATTGGGACATATTTGAAAATGACCAACTTATAGCTAAGTTCATGGGACTTAGTGAAGGTATTCAAATTGATGAACATATAAAAGGTTTTGACATAGAACTAGATCAAGTTGTTTATTTTAGGGGATAAACCAAGTTCTTGAATCTTGAAAATTCAAAAAAAAAAATGAATCCCTAGCAAAAACCTCTTTCAAGTACTACAGATAGAAAAACCAAATAAAAAGAAGCAAAAAATTATTGAGTCTACTAATGAAAACCTCTTTGAGGCATCACTAGACAAGGAACACAACCTTCCCTCAGAATTTTCAAAGTGGTGAAATCAACCAATACTCCTAGAAAAAGGAATCTCAAAAGATAAATTTGGATACAAATACTGATATGAAAATATTTCAAATTGCAATAAGTATGTCAATAGAAGAATAAGTATCTAATGAGAATCATAAATAATCAATAACAATTACCATTTGTTTACTTGAATCCTTTTTTAATTTGTGCAACGTAATGGTCATCATTGTCAATTCTATGTAAAAAATATTTGGGCCGCACATTTGACTTCCCAAGATTAAAATTCACTCATGAACTTGTTGGTCCCCACAATCCATTATATCATATCATTTTCAAATGCATCTATCATTATACCTTACCACCCATGTATCTTGCATACATCATAAATAATTTTTCCATTGTTTATTCCATATCATCATACCTGGAAAACCATCATATCAAAGGACCTTCAAAGTCACTCTACCGAGATACCTTAATTCAAAAGAGGCTACTATTATAATAAAGGAAGTTCCCAATGGTTTCCATGGTGCAAACACTAGTGGTATTATCTTAGCCATCAAAAAATACAAAACATGTTTCCAAAGTTAGTATATCCAGATCAATGGTGCCTCAATGCTATTAATTATCTTCAATTATATCAAAATCGATTTCATCAAAAAATTTAGTGAGATCAAAGGTCAAAAATTTTAGATTGATAACCAACAATCTGCACCTCTTGTGCTTCCAAATTTAGTTTAATGAATATCCCAATTGCAAAAAATGCCAAAAATGGAAAAAAATACAAAAATATATAATAAAAAAAGTAAAGAAAAAAATCCTCCTTTGGTGGCATCTTGGACAAGTACCATAGTGAAAACCTACTCGCAAGTGCCATGTGTAATAAATTTGAATCCGCCATCTTGAAGGTCCTCATCCTCATCTACTTCCCCATCTTACATCCATGTCATTTAGTTTAGTCTTCCATCAATCCCATTTTGCACCTTGTCATACATTGGGGATAGGTAAGTACATCCTATTTCATGAATAAATCTGGTTATATTTGATGAGCCCGATTAATAGCTAGTTTTCTCTTGATTAGTTCATATCTTTCAAACATTTTTAACTACTTATTTCATATACATTCCTAAACTTATATAGTCTTTTATATTCTTCATGCAACCTAAACCATATTTTGATGGATGGAAATATGATTATGATATGTTGGTAATTGCATGGGTTAATTATGTGAATGTGTATGGAATGTAGTATGAATCTATGTTTAATTTATGGTTATTGGTAGTGTGTATATGTTAGATGAACTAACTGCTTGCAGCCCAAAAGTTAGAGCGAGCACATTGTAACCCACAGTAATTGGGAAGCTTAGCCTGCAACCAAAGGATCACGAGTAGCAGGGGAGATTCTAGATTGATGAACATGCAATAGTTATAGAATAAATGGAGGTGATTTTTGAAGAGGTTGAATTGTGAGTCACCAGGACAATAAATAAACATGACAGAGGAAGAAGGGTTCAATATCGTTGGGCTCATGTGATAGTTTGGTTGTCTCTATCAAAATCATTTGATCAAGAGTCTTGTTTCTACTTCTCTTTTGTTGTTATTTTTAATTAATTTTTTTGTTGCAAAGAATTGTTCACCTCCTATTCATGAGGAGAGTGAACACTAGCATTTAATTTTTAGTTTTTGTTTCTATTTTGAATCCTTATACAAATAAATCCCCCCTCGTGCCTATATCTAGGGATGGATGGTTGAGGAGTAAATCTAGTTGAAAATATAGTTATAATTACAATTGAAGTGTATTCTTAGTTTTTATGCTATAGCAAGACAATTGTTAAGTCTATTGTTGCAATGAATGTGAATTTTTGAATGAGAAATCTATTGGAGATTCATATTATATCATGAGTGTTTAGTTTTCAATGTAATAAAGATGTTTTTATCCTAATGCTATGATTAGCTGATTTAGTAGCTTGTATTTGGTTTATCTTGTGGGCACAATAGCTTGAGAAAGGGCCACTCAAAGTACTGTCCACCCACTTCATTTTTGTTGTTATAATAAATGTTTTAAGTTACATTAATTTCAAAATAGATTCATTGTTGTATGCATGTTATAACATTAATTTGAGTCAAGCCCCGAGGTAGTTAATTAGTTGAGTTGTGAAGAGTCAATAGATAGTGGTATAGTTTATTGCAGAGTTCAGTTTAGCAGTTAACTAGTTACAATACTAAGTTGAGAGTACCCATAGCATAGGTGCCAGATTAAGCTATTTACTCTATTTTTCATTTTAATCTTTATTCCCTTTTCAATTATTTTCCATTTTCATGCACATGTGTAAACCTCCTATACTTGATGATATAGGAAGTATAGAATCCTCTAGATGCACATATAGTTTCAACATCATCAAAATTTTATGTAGCCTTAGTTGATAATTAAATGGATCCTTGTGAGGGTTTAGTGGACTATTCAACTAAGAATCACTTTTGAATTTTTTGTTTAACACCAAGTTGACTATGCATTAGTTGGGCCTTACATTTTTGGTGTCATTGTCAGGGATGGTGCTATATTCAAGATTCTCCTATGTTATTTCAAAGATTTCATAGTTTAGTGTTTTGTTTCCATCCTTAGGATAATTAGGTTTTAATCCATCAATACCATAACATTTTATTAACATTGTGCAGGATTCATTGACAAAAAAAGTCACAACTATTGTATGTGGAGGTAGTGAGACACTTTGGAAAGATTTCTCACCTCAACACATGAAGCTATAGAGGATATTGGTGATCAAAGTGAACAAACTGAGGGTATTCTTGAAGAATAACTTTCCCTAACACCAACATCCACTACAGATACAGAGGAGACCTTCCAACCATAGGTGATGCAGCGATGGACGACCCACCAAAGCATGTAACCTTTGAGTTCCCTATTACCAACTAGGAGAGAGCAACTACCTTGAAGAATATACCTCCTTCAATATTTCTTGTCTTCTATGGGTTGGTCACTGAGGACCCATATATCTTCTTGTTTGAGTTTGATGTGCTTTGTAGAAGTTATGATTACAAAACAGATGCACATAGGCTAAAACTATTCCCAGCAACACTGAAGGATGTTGCTCTAAGAGAGTTCATGTGTTTAGGAAGAGATGTTCCTAATTGTAATTCCATGAAGACAAATTTCTTGGAGAAGTACCAAGACTACTATAGAAGAATTGACGAAAGAGAGATGACATCTTTAGGATGTCACAAAAGGAGGATGAATCTTTGGAAGACTACATGGAAAGGTTCTAGTTCTTCATAAATCCTTCCAAAATAGACTCTCTAATGAATCTTTAAAGATTATATTCTTGAGGTGGATTAATGAGGATTGTATGGAAACACTTAACCTCATTGGGGTAGGAGATGTTTCTCAAGCACCATTTGAGGAGATTCGTAAGGCATGTAGGAATTATTCAAGGTATTTCATAAAGAAAGCTAGAGGAGATAGGACGTCTTCCATCAACAAATCATCCAATGAA
Organism: Sequoia sempervirens; assembly: GCA_007258455.2. Classification (NCBI taxonomy): domain Eukaryota; kingdom Viridiplantae; phylum Streptophyta; class Pinopsida; order Cupressales; family Cupressaceae; genus Sequoia; species Sequoia sempervirens. Next base: position 161,792 of record VDFB02273398.1, on the reverse strand, counting down.
GTATCTAGAGTTGAATTGAGTAATATTTTGTCTAACATGGAGGATGATATTATAAGCCATTTGGCTACATAATTGGATACTTTTTATATAAAGAAAAAGCAAGAAGTAAAGGAAACCCTTACAGAATAATACTGACATTGTAGACAGAGAAAAGCTAATTGCAAATGCAAAATAATGGCAAGTATTTCTTAGAGTAGACAAGGGAAACCAAACTTTCACGCACTGGAAGATGAAGATGGACAAGTGTTCTATATTGCTCAAAGGAAACCATGGCATCCAAGACAAGGTATGCCTTCATACCCTTTGAATTACAAAATGTCATTTCCTAGTAGCATTTCAAATTTCTCTAGTTGGAACCCTCAACCTTGGGAAAATCCACAAATCCAATTGAAAAATCCTCAACCAAATTGGAACCAACAATAACACAACATGTGGCCACAAAAACTATTTCAAGGACCTAACTATAATTCTCAATGGTCACCTCAACAGAACCAATGGTAGCCCCAATGGGAAAGAGGCGGGCAATGGAAAAACAAAACATGAATTACCAACAACCACAACAATAAGCCATTATGCCAAACCCAAAAAATCCATCACCACATCCACCTAGAGCACCTCATCTTCCATTTCAACCTACACCTAACCCAATAACAAGCCTATTTAGCAAGCCTATACTAATGAAGTTATTCAATACCCTACTTATGGGGTAGAGGTGAGTGATTTCCACCTCAGATTAGGGAAAACATTAGTTAGGTCCTCATCCCCTCAAATTTTTGAGTTGGTTGATGAGGAAACCATAGCAGAGATCTCAGAAAATCCACCTAAGGAGCCTATGTCAAATCAGGTTAACCAAGCCACTTCAAGTCCAAATCCTCCATTTCCTGAGAGATTAGTTGTTCAAAGGCATCAAACACAAGTTGAAACCGATATGTTAGGTCAACTTAACAATGTTTGCATCAAAATCTCCCTCATTCAAGCTATCAAGGAGGTACCTATTTACACTAAGATAGTGAGAGAATTGTGCCTAAAGAAGCTAGGAAGAAAATGAAAAGACCCTCAAACTATACATGTCTTATGAAAACTTATATAAATTATGTTAGGAAACATAATTGTCCCTAAGTATGCGGACCACCTTGGGATTCTTGTAGTAGATGTCAAGAAAAATGGAACTCTCATAAAGAACACCTTGATTGACTTGGGAGCAGCTATTAGGAAATAATGCAACTATTATAATTAATAGAGCTCAGACCTACCCCCATTGTCCTATAGTTGGAAAATAGTGTTGCAAGTATGAAGGTTTTTTCATTGATGTCAACTGGTTAACTATTTTTTTTTGTCATTAAAGTCATGAATGGTAGTTTTTGGTTGTATATGTTGAGGATATTGAGAAAATTGTAATAGAGAAAGGTTGCAGGTGTTCAATGTTTGCTCTGGGTTTTTCTCTAGGATTTTTTGCTATGCTAGTAAGGATCTAAGGTATTGATCATGGTTGTTGTAAGTTGTTATGTCCAAATTTTGGGATTTTGGATCATTGTATGAGATTTTTTCACTAGTTGTGAACTAAGCTTTTTTGTGTATCTGGTTGAGGTTTGGGAGAAATTTTGTTGCTCTGGATTTCTTCTTGTTCGAGTCTTATGACTTGTAGTTCTCAGGATAAGTTGATGAGGTCGTGTTCAAGTTGATTTTGTTATCTGAAAATATTGGATCGTGTTAAGTTTGAATGTGCTTAATTTATTTATGTGTTTTACATTGGTATTGGTCGACCTTGTGTTAAACACTACTTTCAAGGTTCATGGAGGCATTTTGGTACTTATTCAAGTTCTCATTAAATGTGTGTTTGGGTCGCCCTCATTCTAATTTCATCGTAGAATATTTTGGCACCGACCTGATTTGAATTTGTAAATGCAAATGGTGTATGGCCAACTTTGGATGAGTTTCAAAGTTGAAGTTGGTATAAATAAGATTCGAGATATTTGTGAAAAAGGTGTACATGTGCAAGAGTAACATAGATGTGAGATAGATGTGAAATAAAGAGTGTGATTGAGAAGATTAGTGTGAAATCTAATTATTGAGTTTCCAAATGCAGTGAGTTGAAGGTGTACTCTATCATTCAAGCATGTTTGCAAGTGTGTGAGTGAATTGTGGTGGAAATATTCATTGCATTAAGACTATTTTCTCTCTGTAACAATTCTCTTCTATCTTCTTTGTATTTGTTCGATAGTGAGCCCTCTGGTGTTGGGAATAGGATGTCATTTAATTGCAATCCTAAACATATTTCATGCATCTCCTAAGTCCTTGGAAAGTGTTCCCCAATACTAGGATTAGAAAGAGATTAAATTTGAATGAAATGAACATGTAAATTGACATTTGTAATTATTCCTAAATGATAGGAACATGTGGGGATGCCCAAGAAGAGCTCCTACAAAATAGGAGCACATGGGGCGCCCACATGGAAGGTGGAACCCACCTTGCTTAAGTCAACTATTTAGAGGATTGATAACACTTCGGTAATGCATTTAAAGATCCTACAAATTAGGGATTTATATTTACATGAGTGGAGTTCAGTTCAGTTCAGTTCAGTTATGGTTTTGTTATCTATCATGCAACTAAAGTCATTAGTCATGCAACTCAAGTCAACTGAATTCAAATAGCATTCAACTCAAACTAAATTATGTAGTTGTAGTGGGAGCTTGTACTATTGTGTTATTACAAATTTGTAAAAGAAGTATTTTTTATCTTCTTGGTTTAGAGATTATGGTTTTTCTTGACCTTTTGGGAGTTGTGTCGTTAACAGCAATTTCTTTCATTATGTTGAGGCCATGGATGATCTTCATTTAGGAGATGGTTATCATGATGTCATGGATAGCTTGGTTACATGTTTCAGTGGGAGCTTTTGACAGTGATGGTTTGATGTTTATCTTGTTGCCATGTATAGCTCGGTATCACTGTTCAGTGGGAGATTTGGTAGGATATGGTTATCTTCATGTAACTTGAAGAGGTTTTAACATCTTGTTTCATGGAGGACCCTTAGAGTCTTTGGTAAAGGTGTTATTTTTCTTCCTTTGGAGAGGATGTAGTTCTTTTTGGTTTTGATTATTAATCATTTGCTTGGAGCTTCATGATTATGCAAGTTGCATTTGAAGTTGGCATGGATTGATTGGTGGGTGATCATGGATACTAAAGAGACTTGGGTTAGGCCGGATATTTCTTATGTTAAGAGATATGTGTTGGAATGGTTACTTGTTATAAAATCTTTTCAACAGTAAAGATCGAGGAGCCTACACTTGGAAATGGATGTGATTTCATCATAGACCTGATGAGAAGGTTGTATAATAATGATTCCTTATTTAGAATAATTGTAGTGTATAATTTCAAGTGGGAGAATGTTGGGAATAGGATGCCATTTAATTGCAATCCTAAATAAATTTCATGTATCTCCTAAGTCCTTGGAAAGTGTTCGCCAACACTAGGATTAGAAAGAGATTAAATTCGAATGAAATGAACATGTAAATTGACATTTGTAATTATTCCTAAATGATAGGAACATGTGGGGATGCCCAAGAAGAGATCCTACAAAATAGGAGCACATGGGGCGCCCACATGGAAGGTGGAACCCACCTTGCTTAAGTTAATTGTTTAGAGGATTGATAACACTTCAGTAATGCATGTAAAGATCCTAAAAATTAGGGATTGATATTTACATGAGTGGAGTTCATTTTAGTTCAGTTCAGTTCAGTTCAGTTCAGTTTAGTTTAGTTTAGTTTAGTTCAATTCAGTTCAATTCAATTATGGTTCAATTATGGTTCAGTTATCTTCAGTTGCATGTAGTTAGTTTGAGTTGAATGCTAATTGACTTCAATTGACTTGAGTTGCATGACTAATTACTTCAATTGCATGACAAATAACAATTGGATACATTCAGTTAAGTGGGGATGATCAATCATGCATAATGTTTGCATGAATTGGCGGAGAGATATGTTTCAGTTAAATAAGATTGACTTGGACCCACCTTGGGCGCCCAATTTGGCATCTTTGAGTTAACACCTTTTGCATGAGAAGATATTTACAAGGCTCAATTAAGTGGGACCATTCTTGGGTGCCAAATTTGAGGAGAAGCTTGGAAGATATTTTCTTGACCAACGATCAGTTAAGTGTTCAGTTTGGGGGGGCTAAATTTAGGAGACCTTGGTTTTGACTTCATGTTACAGTGTGGAACTCTACTTGCACAATATAGGCATAGATTTTTTAGAGAAGCTTTATGCTCTTGTATTTGATAACTCTTATGAGTTTACATGCTCATTAATTTTCTATTTATTGCAGCAATTACATCAGATTTTATTGTAGGTTTTGCAAGTTGAGCTTGTGCATGTGTGAGGGTTTGAAGCATGGCATGGGATGTTGGATTCATGCTTGGTCACATGGAATGCATGGATAGCTTGTAATTGCAGCGAGTGTATGAGAGTACCATGAGGGTTTTTTGCATGTTGTCAAGAAGGATTGTTCAAGGCAAGGAAGCATATCAAATCAAGGATTGATATAGTGTTATTGTAATATTGTTCTAAGGTTAAATAATACAAGCAATATTGATTCTGGTGGTGGAGTTTTTCTTGAAAGGGTTTCTCCACGTATATGTTGTGTCACTTATATCTTCTCGTCTCATTCTTCTACAATATTTTGTCTCTTTCTACAATTGGTAAAATTGATCTAAACAGATAATCATACACAAAGAATTGTGGCAAAGAACGCTTAATTTAATCTACAGTCTCATAGGTATACAAGTTTTAAACTACAATTTCACCTTTATTTTCAACATCTGGGTGGTTAACTCTTGTTGGATAGTGAGTCATGTTCTAGACAGTAAGTCCTATTTTGGCAGTGAGCCTTTGTATTCAATTTTGATATTATCTATATTGTAAGGTAATCCTCACCATGATTTTTCCTTTATTTGGTTTTCCACATAAATCTGGTGTTGTTGTGTGTATGTTTTTTGCTTATTTCAGTTTTTGCATTTACACTTAATGATCAATCATAAGAGCATAATAAAGGATTTTTGAATGGTAATTGACCTAACCTCTAGTGAAAGATGTTAAGGATAAAATTGCTAAAACTTATTCACCCCCTCTCAATTTTCTTGTTCAATAATTGGTATCAGATCTTGGTTCCTTGGAGAAGAGCTTAACCACTTAAGGAAGGTTTGGGATGGCAAGCAAGATCACTATTGAATGTCCTAAGTTTGATGGAACAAACTATGCCATCTGGAAAATAAAGATGGAAGGATATCTGGAATACTGTGGATATGATGTTGAGAAAGCTTACAAGATTGCATTTACTACTCTTGCTAATGGTCCAAGTACAACTAATGAGATTGAGGCGCATGAAGCAAACAATAAGGCAAAGTTCATTCTAAATAATAGTATGTCGTAATCTGAGTTAATTAAAGTTGCAAATCTAAAGACTGCTAAAGAGGTTTGAGATGCATTGGAAAAGATTCATGAAGGAGATGAAAAGGTCAAAGAATTAAAGTTATAGAACTTGGAAGCACAATTCAAGATCTTGCACATGTCTAAAGATGAAAACATTAAATCCTATGTATAGAGAGTGGATGAGCTAGTAGTTGGAATGTGAGGACTTGGTGCAATAGTGGATGAATCCATGATTTTGAAGAAGATTCTCAGAACTCTCCCTGATTCATATAGTGAAAAGGTATCTGCTATTGAAGAATTTGTAGATTATAAGACTTATACTAAAGATCAGTTGTCAGGTACTCTAACATCATTTGAAATGAGAAAGCCTAGTTTGAGAAATGGATCCAAATCAGAAACTGCTTTTAAAGCTATAAGTGTTGAAGATCCAGATGAATAAAACATAGATGAAGTGGAAGCTAACTTTGTAGAAGGATGAGAAAGGGCTTCGGTAAGTATGAAGTTAAGTTACCTTTTAAATTCTTTAGTTGTGGAGGAATAGGTCATTATGCTTCAAGATGTCCAGAAAGAGATAAGAAGAATAAATGTAGACTAAGCAAAGAAAACAAGGGGAAGATGATTAAGAAAGCATATTATGTGAATGAAGATGTTGGTATTTCTGATGAAGAGTCTGATTATGGAGATTTTGATGATAATGAATGCTTTTTTTGGCTATAAAAGATTAATCTACTTCTACTAATACTGAGAGACGGGTAAACAAAAGTGCTTTAGAGAAAGTTGAAGATATTGTGATCTCTACCCTTCATGCTAAACAAGAAAAGAACTATTGGGTTATTGATAGTGGTTGTTCACATCACATGTGACTGGTGATAAGAGTAATTTTTTTTAACTTGAAAAATATGATGGAGGCTTAGTTAAATTCGGAGATGATACTAGTGCTATGATTTGTGGAATAAGTTTAGTCATTTTTCATGGCAAGCATAATACTAATGATGTCTACTATGTTAAGGGTTTAAGGCATAATCTTTGTGTTGGATAGATGTGTATTAAAGGATATAATATTGTCTTCGAGGATGAGAGATGTGAAATTAGGAAAGGATTTGGAACAGTGCTTGTTGCTAGAAAGAAGTCTGAAGGAAATATTTATCAATTTAAGGATCTTGATGGACATTGCTTTATGACTCAGATTAATGATAGTTGGTTATGGCACCGGAGGATGTGTCACATGAATTTTGATAATATGGTGAGAATTAGTGTAGTACAAGTTGTGAGAGATTTATCAAGGATTACGAAGCCTGTTAATGCTATTTGCAAGAACTGTCAGTTTGGAAAGCAAGCTAGAAAATTCTTTAGATCAAAGAAACAATCTACTATCAGACTGTTGGGTTTGATCCACATAGATATCTATGGTCTTAAAAGGATGATAATTCTACAAGGTGACAGGTATTTTATGCTTTTAATTAATGATTACTCTAGATATACATGGGTTACTTTTCTTAGAGAGAAATTTGATGCATTAGATAGATTCAAGGCATTTAAGGCTATTGTTGAAAATGAAGCAAATTTGAGAATAAAATGTTTGAGTTCTGATAGAGGTGGTGAATTCACCTCCAATGAGTTTAACATGTTTTGTGAGGTTCATGGAATAAAAAGACAGTTATCTGCTCCTAGAACTCCTCAACAAAATGGAGTTGTTGAAAGAAAGAACTGGACGATTCAGGAAGTTGTTAGATCAATGATTACAACGGAAGGTCTACTGAAAGTTTACTGAAGAGAAGCTATTCATACTATTGTTTATGTGTTGAATCAAGTTCAAGCAAAAGCTAACAATACTAAGACCCCCTATGAGCTATGGTGTGGAAGAATTCCTACCGTCAAGTATTTCAAGGTATTTGGAAGCAAATTTTATATCAGAAGGGATGAAGAAAATTTAGGGAAGTTTGATGCTGGGTGTGATGAAGGTATCTTCCTTGGATACTCTACTAGAATCAAAGCTTACAAATTTTTCAATAAAAGACTAAGAAATATTGTAGAGAGCACAAATGTCAAGGTGGATGAAGCATTGAAGAATTCAATTGAAGTTGATGGATATGTATCTGATGAACCTGATTGCATAGAAGTTGAATTTTTTGAAGAACAAGAGAAGTAGAGTGAGGAAAAAGAAGCTTTGGTGGTGTCCCCAAAGACACCTAAATATGTACAAAAGAATCATTTAGAAATTCAAATCACTAGAGACAAGAGAAAAGGAGTATTGACAAGAAGTAGAGTTGTTGTTGATGAAATAAATCTATGTTTACTTTTTGAAATTGAACCTAAGACAATAAGTGAAGCATGAAAAGATGAGCATTGGATGAAATCTATGGAAGAACTTATGAAAATTGAGAAAAATCAAACTTGGGAATTGGTCCCTAGACCAAAGGATAAAAACATAATTGGATCAAAATGGGTATTCAAAAACAAGTTGAATGAGAATGGAGAAGTGATCAAAAATAAAGCAAGGCTTGTGTGTAAGGGTTACTCACAAGTAGAAGGTATAGATTTTCAAGAGAATTTTTCTCTAGTGGCTAGGATGGAAGCTATCAAAAAAAAATTGGCATTTTTTGAACATAAAGATTTCAAAGTTTATCAGATGGATGTTAAGTCTATATTTCTGAATGGTGAGTTGGAAGAAGTCTACATGGAACAACTGGAAGGATTTCAGTTTTCAGATCAACCAGATATGGTTTGTAGATTAAAAAAATATCTAGATGGATTGAAGCAAGCTCCTAGAGCTTGGTATGCAAGGTTGGATATATACTTGATTCAATAAGGTTTCAATAAAGGTACGACAGATAGTAATTTGTACCTTAAAATTGAAAATGACAAGATCTTGATAGTAGTTGTATATGTTGATGACATTATACATTATCTTTAGAGGAAATCAAACAATGTACAAATGTTTGCTAAAGAAATGTAAAAATAAATTGAGATGTCTATGTTTGGTGAGATGAATTTCTTTCTTGGGGTACAAATCAATCAAACAAAGAAAGGGATTTTTATTTCACAGTCTAAGTATATAAAAGAGATGTTGAAGAAGTTTGGGATGGATGGTTGCAAACCGGTATGCACTCCTATGGTGCCTAGCTGCAAATTGAGTAAAGATGATGATTCACCTAAGGTTGATCAGAGCAAGTACAGATCTATGATTGGAGGACTATTATATTTAACTGCTACTAGACTAGATATCATGCATGTGGTTTGTCTTGTGGATAGATTTCAAGAATATCCTAGAGAAACAAATGTTGTTGATGTTAAGAGGATATTCAGATATTTGAATGGCACTCTGTATTATGGCTTATGGTATCCTAGGGATACTAATTTTACACTAAGTGCTTATACAGATGCAGATTGGGTAGGTTGTGTTGATAACAAAAAAAGTACAAGTGGTGGTGCATTCTTTCTTGGTTGTAGATTGGTGGCATGGTTGAGTAAAAAGCAATATTCAGTTTCCTTATCCACTGTAGAGGTTGAGTCTATTGCTACAGCATCTTGTTGTACACAGGTTTTGTGGATGAAATAGGCATTGAAAGATATCATAGTAACGTGTGATGATCCCATTTCTATCTTTTATGCTAATACAAGTGCTATTAACATTTCAAAGAATCTAGTGATGCACTCAAGGACAAAGAATATATCTATAAGGTATCATTTTTTGAGAGAGAAGGTTGTGCAGAATGAAGTAAAGCTTGAGTATGTAACTACAAAGGATCAGGTTACTGACATATTTATGAAGGCTCTTCCTAAAGATACTTTTGAGTATCTCTAAGAGAAGTTAGGGGTCATTTCCCCTCCTTTCTTGAACTAGATGCATATGGAGATGCATCAATACGATGGTTCTATGGATCTATCTTTCTTATGGATTGATGTTTGGTGGCTACCTCTCAGGGGGAGCAGGTAGTATCTTGTGTTGTCATTGAGAATTTGTTAGTATTTGGTACTGGTAATGTCAAAGGGGAAATCAATGAAAATATATTTTTCTTTTTCCATAGATGTCAAAGGGCGAGAAAGTATCATGCAAAAAAAGTTTATCTACTGAGGGGGATAAAATAAAATCATGAGAAGTGTGTTCAGAGTTGTGTTGTCTTTGATGGTCTTTCACATCATGTGTTGCCATCAGTGACAAAGGGGGAGATTGTTGCAAGTATGAAGGTATTGTTATTGATTTCAACTAGTTAATTGGTTGTCAATTGGTTGCTATTGTCATTAATGTCATGAATGGTGGTTTTTGGTTGTATATGTTGAGGATATTGAGAAAATTGTAATAGAGAAAGGTTGCAGGTGTTTAATGTTTAATTTGGGATTTTCTGCTATGCTAGTAAGGATATGAGGTATTGACCATGGCTATTGAAAGTTTCTATGTTCATATTTTGGGTTTTTGGATCATTGTACAATATGAGATTTGTTCACTAGTTGTGAACTAAGATTTTTTGTGTATCTAGTTGTAGTTCTCAGGTTAAGTTGATGAGGTTGTGTTCAAGTTGATTTTGTTATCTGGAAAGATTGGATCATGTTAAGGTTGAATGTGCTTAATTTATTTATGTGTTTTACACTGGTATTGGCCAACCTTGAGTTAAACACTAATTTTGAAGTTCATGGAGGTATGTTGGGACTTATTTAGGTCCTCATTAAATGTGTGTTTGGGTCACCCTCATTCTCATTCCACCGTAGAATTTTTTGGCACCGACCTAATTTAAATTTGTAAATGCAAATGGTGTATGGCCGAATTTGGATGAGTTTCAAAGTTGAAGTTGGTATAAATAAGATTCGAGATATTTTTCAAAAAGGTATACATGTGCAAGAGTAAGATAGATGCAAAATAAAGTGTGTGGTTGAGCATATCAGTGTGAAATCTAATTGTTGAGTTTTTGGATGTAGTGACTTGAAGGTGTATTCTATCATTCAAGCATGTCTACAAATGTGTGAGTGAATTGTGGTGGAAATATTCATTGCACTGAGATTGTTTTCTCTCTATAACAACTCTCTTCTATCTTCTTTGTATATGTGCGGCAGTGAGCCCTCTGGGTGATTAACCCTTGTTGGATAGTGAGTCATGTTTTGGACAATAAGTCTTATTTTGGTAGTGAACCTTTTTATAGTAGTGAGCCTTTGTATTTGGTTTTGATATTCTCTATATTATGAGCTAATCCTCACTGTGGTTTTTCCCTTATTGGATTTTTCATGTAAATTTGGTGTTGCTATGTGTATGGTTTTTTCTTTTTTCAGTTTTTGCATTACACTTAATGATTAATCATAATAGTAGAATAAAGGATTTCTAAATGGTAATTGATCTAACCATTGGTGAAATATTTTAAGGATAAAATTGCTACAATTGATTCACCCCCCTCTTAGTTTTCTTATTCAAAAAATAGGTCAATAGTTAAAATTGAGGGCATCATTGAGGACTTGATCATAACATTGGATTCATGGGAATGCCCTGTAGATTTCATGGTATTAAAGCCTAATGCTAAGCTTGAAATTTATCCCCTCATCCTAGGAAGACCATGACTAGCAACAACAAATGTATTTATAGGTTACAGTTCTAGAAATATGATTATCTCTAATGGAAATGTGACTAAGATATTATTTCTCTATCCACCAGCTCAGCCACATGCAGATCTAGAACAAACCAATTGACCTACCCTGGATGAAGAAGACCAATATTCCTTGCAAAACCTCATTACTATAGAACACAACCCCTTTTTAAACAACCAAGATGAGGATGAGTTAATATCAAACATCATATAGAATAACTACAGTAGGGATCTGCAGCAACAGGATTTTCTAACATGTTTACAAAATCCTCTGTAGAATGTTATCCCTACTAGTTCATTTGATTCAATCTCCCAATTTTTCCATACTTTTCTACTACAACAATGTGTCCCAGGCATAGTAGGACTTGACCTCTCATCAATTCAAACATCATCCAAAGCTTTGGAAATTATACCACATAAAATGTTGAATGTTAATAGTGAATTAATTGTTACACAACATACCTCCCTGACCACTGTACTAAAGGCACACACAGCAACCTTTTCATAGGATTACCATGATGTGAAGGGGATTGAAATAGCCTTATGTATGTGCAATATATACATCAATGATGGTTTCAAACCCATAAGTAAACCCCAAAGGAGGATGAACCCTACACTTAGAGATATAGTTAAAACAAAATTGTAAAATTGCTTGATGTAGGTTTCATCTATCCTATTTCTAATAGTCAATGGGTGTCACCTCTATTCATTGTACCAAAGAAAGGAGTAAAGTGGAGAGTGTGTGTAGATTATAAACAATTGAATTTTTCCACTAGGAAGGACCACTTTCCACTACCGTTTATTGACCAAGTACTTGATTCACTAGCAAGAAAAAAACACTTCTCTTTTCTAGATGGATTTAGTGGATATAACCAAATTAAGATAGCTCCAAAGGAAAAGGATAAGAAAAATTTCACATTCCCTTGGGGCATAGATGCTTATTTTTTCCTACCATTTGGGCTATGTAATGCTCTAGCCACTTTCCAAAGGGCAGTGTTGAGTATCTTAGATTTTGTACATGATTCCATGGAAGTCTACATGGATGATTTCAAAACTTATGGTCCATACATATGATGAAGCACTAGGTAACTTGGAGAAGGTCCTAAAAAGGTGTCAAGAAAACAATTTATCATTGAGTCATGAAAAATGTTTCATGATGATGACAAAAGGAATTGTACTAGGATATTTTGTGTCAAAATATGGAATTCAAGTGGATCCTAATAAAATTGAAGCAATCTCAACACTCCCTTTACCTCAAAGACAAAAATATGTTAGAATTTTTCTAGGACATATTGGGTACTATAGAAGATTCATTCAAGACTTTAGCAAACTTGTAGCCCCACCATTTTTTTACTCATAAAGGATGCAAAATTTGAGTGGACAGTTATTTGTCAACACTCTTTTGAAACACTCAAGGAAGCATTAACCAAATCACCTATCTTAAGAGGGCCAAATTGAACCTTACCTTTCCACATCCATACATATGCTTCTGATTTTTCAATAGGGGGAGTGCTTGGACAAAAAGAAGGAAACAAAGAGTATGCCATATATTACATCAGCAAGAATCTACAAGGGACATAACTCAATTATATAGTGACAGAGAAAGATATGTTGGTAGTTGTTTATGCACTAAATAAATTCATACACTACATCAAAGGATATCTTGTGTTCATACACATTGATCACACAACAATAAGGTATTTAATGAATAAACTAATAGTTAGTGGTGTTGATGGTGTTTTCTGCACAATAACAACTCAAACAGAATAAAATATCCTATCTCTCTTGAAAGGTAAATCTCTATCAGCAAGCCTCAAGAGATAACCCCAAGGTCTCTAATGTCAAGTCTTGACAATGCAATAAAACAACTCAATGATAAATGTGAAAATGTTTGTAATCACAAGGGGCCTTACAAACAAATGTTGGAAGCTCTCAAGTTCATCAAATATGGCAATGTAATGATGCTTTTCATTCCTAAAACTAACTCAGATTTAATAGAAATAGCAAAAGATAAAGGGTTTAAGAGAGATTCTAAAACTAACTCCTAAGATCAATCATGAAAAACAACATAGTATTCAAAATGGACCAACCCTTCAAACCAATTCCTGCTAAACCCATATTAGATCTACAATATCATAGAAACAGTGCAATCTCCTAAGGCATAAAGATTTTCAGATTATGAAGCATTCACACATCAACCCAAATTCTACATTGAAATGAATAAATACCCACAATTGAACTCAGTACAATAAGATATAGGTCCAGGCTAACTTTACACAGCAACTCACAATCAATAAGCTATTAAAATTGTGGAACAAGGGTTGCTCAAACACTTCAAATACTATATCATAAACATAATTGAACTGCAACTATTTCTAATATTATCTAAGAAATAACTTACTTAAAGCATTTTATCAGAATATGAAACACAAGAACCATGCATAGATGAATAACACAAAGAAGAACACCAAAGAACAATGTCTTCAATTGTATTTTCTTCACCAAAAATTTGCAACAATCCAAGTATCTCAAGTATTACAGTACTGCTCCAAAGCTCTAGCTAAAGTTCTAACCTTTTCTAATTGTCTAACCTTTCAAATGAGGAGAAACCCTCCATTTATAACATTAAATCCTTAGGTCAACCCAAATTAGGGTTTTTTAGTTAGGTCAGCTAGATAGGTCGGCCTTGCTTACCTCTTAAAATTCCCTAAATTCAAATTACAATAAAATATTAGAGGTCAGCCTCAAAAGTCAACTTTTACAATAAATATTCTTTTTGGCATAGAATTCAAGGTGTAGTTGATTTGTATCTCCTTACAAGATCGATGTAGTGGGCATTTCAATATTGTCCAGCTTTATCCTTTTCTCCTTCTTTTCTTCTAGAAATTTCCTTTACCTTTTCTAGAACTGGGTCTAGGTCAACTTGAGTTGGTATTGAGATTAAATCAATCCTTTCTTTTATTGAATTTAATTCACCTTCATATTTAGTCAATTTTTTCTCCCAATCAGAATAAAGACCCTGGTATCTATCTAAGTTGGATATGTAAATTGCAACATCTTCTAGTTGGTCTTTTACTATTGGGCCACTATCCCCAGGTGAATAGATCTCATGCCACCACTTTTGTAGCTACCCAACATTCAGGTTCTTCTTTCCAGGCTTCTTCCTTCCAGTAACAATCTCTAGAAAAGTGATGTAGGTATCAAAAATTTCCTTCACTTTTTTTTGAGCCTTGGAGATCTTCTTTGGTGCTTTCATCTTGAGTTCATTCTTGAAGTTAAAGGCCTCTATCCATTCCATGACCTTATGATTATTTTCCATTTTTATAGTACCTTCTTTAACCAATACATCTATAGGGACCTGAAGTATTTTTTCTAACTCTTTAACAATGAGGTCATCTGGGTTCTTACAATAGAGCAGAAATTGGGTCATATCCTCAGAAAGGAAGGATGCCTTCTCATACATTTGTAGTACCTTCTCAATCATGGCATCACCTCTCTCACTCACACTATGTAACCATTCATGTGTGTCCCTTACAAATGACTTCAACCTTTCAATCTCTAAAACAGTCTCCTTTAACATCAATCCTTCAGAGAATAAAGACCCCTCACTGCTTTGTGCCTAAGTGGCTTAACAAGATGTTGAACATATTTGCACACTTCTTTGAGTTGCTTTTGTAGTTTTTCCTTCTCTTCGGTCTCCTTGTCCAATCTCCTCATAATGGCTTGATATGACTCTTGGAATTCTTCCTTTTCCTACTCCTTGGTGGTGGGACCCAAATTGATTGTTTGAACTTTGTAATTTGAGGGCCTCACCTCATCCTTATACTTATTCTCTATAGGAATAGCAACATGGACAAATTTTCTATTGAATGCATCCCTAGAGGACTTAGAAATAGTTCTTACCCTCTTCCTCTCCTTGGGCTATCCCCAAATTTCTAGGAACGTGTCCCAGTCTAGAGTCTCATCCTCCACAATTACTGCCTTTTGCTTCAATCTATGTTCTAACTGTTTAGGAGCAGCTAGTTGCTCAATCTCTAATTTCTTCTGAGAAGTTTCCTACTTTGATTGATCATGGGGAGGACTTTCCTCAATAACTTCCACATTCACCTCACCCTTTTCTTGATTTTATTTCTCTTCATCCTTATCAATCTTATCTTCATCTTCACCAAGATTGTCATCATATTTATCAAGCTTGTCACCATCAGACTTATCATCTTCGACCTCAATATGTGGCACATCAATGTGTTCCTTCTATGGAGGTTGAGATTGCATTTCCATTGTAACCTCAGAGGTTTCCTCCTTATTCTATACTTCCTTCTCCTCCAATTGCTTTTCAAAATCACTTAGTTTCCCACCTCTTCGTGTGGGAACCTCCTCATTTGGTATCTCTTCCTCTGGATTAACAAGAACATTCTCCTTTTTAGTATTATCTTCTTGATCAGCAGTATCTTCATTAATCTGTACATTTTGTATTTGAGATGTAGGAGGAGAACTATTTCCTGGAGTTTCCTTCTCCATTTTTTCCATAAGATCATCAATAGGTGCCTCTTCAGTGGTCACCTTCTTCTCTTTATCCACATTCTCTACTAGAGTTGTCTTGTGTTTAGGATAATTTTTCCTTACATAGACCTGATGTTTCTCTCTAGAGCTTTCAATACCAACCACCTTAGGTTGGGAGGTCTCTTCTTCAGTGACCTTGGCCCTTTTGGACCTTGCCAATTTTTGGCCCTCAGTCATTATCTTTCTCTTCTTTGGAAGTTGAACTTCCTCAGTGCCTTCCTCAGTAATCTCCTTCAACGACTTCCTTTCCTTGGCCATTGGCTACCTCTTTTCTTTACTTTTAACCTAGCTTCTTATTCTTCTCTTGATGATAAATTGTGACTTCTCCCTTTCTTTTGAAGGAAGCTCTACTATATCATCCTTGGTTGGTTCAGTTTCCTCCTCTGAGTGGGATTCAAGATCTCCCATTAGATCATATGTGAACTTTGTTCCATCCGCCTCCAACTCCAAAATCTTGTGTTTCACCCATAGCTTAGAGTATCTCAAAATAGGGGCATTGATTACATTAAGGTGAACAATGTCCTCCTCAGATCAATTGACTGGGGGAAGTGGCCTATCCTTGTACTAATCATAATCATGATGCTACAAAAATTCTCCATCATCATCCACTTGGTCTGGGACTTGGGAAATTATGTGCAATCTAATAATTTTCAAGGATAACCTTGAGCACCTTCTTCTAATCACTTCAAACTCATCCCTACAGTTAGCCCAATAGTCCTCTATATGAATCTTGTGTCTATATTCCCTACTAGCCTGCTTTTGAGCAATCTTATTTGGATCAAAGTTGTCTCTATTTGTGTGTGAATACAAATTGAAGTGCACCATCCCCTCTAAATATTGGGCACTTTCGATGAAAGGGAAAGCCTATAGGACTTCAATCCTCAAGGAAAATTTAGGTCCAAGTGTTGGTTTATGCATATCCTTTACCGTTGCATCGAAAGCCACCATTTGCCTAGTCACCTCTAGTAGAATGAGCTTGTTTGTTGGATATCTTGGTAGCCTCAAGGGTACTACCAGTGATCCCTATATCCTAACATAAGAAAACTTATAAAATTGGATGAACCATTGGCCATATTTCCTTATCAACTCCATGGCCTCAGCTAAGATTCTTACATGAAATGCATCTTGTAGCAACCTTGTAATATACATAAAGAAATCATCATTTACCCTCTTGTAATTTGATGTGTTGAATTGGAGTTGAGGGAAAATATCACATATTATGTCTTGTCCAAGGACCCCTCTACAACTCAAACCCTTATAATTGTTCTTTCTAGCCAATAGATATGCAAGGTAAGATGTCATGGTAAATTTCTTAGTTTCTTGGACATTTCTCAATTGTGAGTCCAAGTTGTCACTTATGATCCCTGCCCAATGGTAATGGGTTCCCTTTACAATATGTGAGATAACATGAAACATCCAACCCCTGAATATGATTTAAACATCCTCTAATCCCATTACCCTACCCAAGAGAGTAATCATGTCATTGTATTCTAATTTGAAGTCACTCTTGTGCAACTACTTGGGTAACTTTGAGTAATGTGACTTTGGCTTGTCAATCCAGTTATTTTTCATCATTAGCGGAGCTTTGTCAAGATCCTTGGCATAGAATTATTTTGCATATTTAATATTAATCCTTACTAGCTTATGGTTTGAGCCAATGTTAAAAGTCTCTACAATGGATTCCTCTATCAGGTTGAACATGATTCTACCATGAGGTCTAATGATAACCCTCTTATCTGAATCATAATATTTAACACACTCCAGTACCAACTCTGGATATTATAAGGTAGGTGGGAATCCTACAACTTGATCCAACCTTGCATTAGTGATGATTTGTGCCAGCTGAGAAGGTGCATTTCCAAACATTTTTTGCTTGAAGTCATCATAATCCACATGCCCCATATTAGTATCACCAATCTTGCTCCATGTTGAGAGGATCTTTGATTCAAGATAGATGCCCTTGAGGTCATACTTCATTCTTTCAACCCTAGTGTGAGGCTCTTCAGGACTAGCTTTAGATGTTTTGGCCTTTGATCCCTTTGCTATATTGGAACTAACCTACATCTGTTAAAGAGGACAATAATCACTATGGTACCAAGCATGATAAAACATTAAGTATACTCACATTATCAAGACTTTCATAAATATCAATGAGCATCACATAATTAACCTCAAAACATCAAGGATACCATAACATCCTAATGCCAAAACCTTAAAATGAAACATTGCAAAACCTCAGCATTTTAATCTGTTCAAGGATTTCAAGCGGGGATGGATTTTGAGAAATTCACCCTTGGGAAAATTCTCTAAAGGTCTAGTTACTTTGGGGAATCCACGAGGAAGGGGATTTTCTAAGTTGGACAATATGGCCCAATCTAAGACACACCAGAGTGAATACAAAGTAATCATATATCAACCCCACCATGCAATCTTTTCAGAGTGAAATCACATGCCTCCAAATGACCAATCTGATGAATTTAAGGAATTTAAGTATTGGGCGGATTTTTGAGAAATTCGCCCCTAGGTGGATTCTCCAAAAGGATTGAGACTCGAAGAATCCTCCAGGGGATTGAATTTTGAAATATTTCATTTCCATGCAAATTCAAGTTTCAATTTGTTGCCTGATGACAAGTGATTGCTTCATGCAAAATTCTAGCATCATATCAAAGTGCATTTTCAATATTGGCAAGACTTTGGGATTTTCACACTTGGATGGATTCGGGGAATTCGTAAGTAGGTGGATTTTTTGAAAGAAATAGGTTTTGGAAAATCCGTAGTGTGAAGAATTTTCTGAAGGATGTAAGAATCACTAAAATTCAATCCAAAGCACTAACAAAGACACCTAAGTCAAATCTTTAGGCCATGCTCATGCCCCAATGTCATCCAACTAGTTTTTGGAATTTTGAGGGGGGGTAGGCAGATTTGGGGAATCCGTGAGGTAGCAAAATCTCTGAGAGGAATGACCTTCAAAAAATTTTAGGGTAGACGGATTCTTCGAAGGAGGGAAAGTTTAGCATACTTTCTAAGTACTCTCCTCTTTGTGAAAAACTAAGTGCTTGGTTTGCAACCTTGATCAACTTATAACATGCTTACAAGCCAAAATTCGAACACACACCTCATAATACCAATCAAATCGCTCACCAAGATGATCACATTACCATAAAATAGGCATTAAACCCTAATTTAAGCAAACTAGGGCACGATGATCTATAACTAGGGTTCCCATTTATCGACTGATTTGAACACTATGAGCCAAGCATGAACTAGGCGTGATCATACACCCTATACGGGATTAAATAAACTGAAATTGAACCCTGTACCCATAAGAAATCACATGCCCTAACCCACGACAATAACTAAAATTTGAAGAATGATCACGACAATCTCAAAAAACCCTAATGTGCCCGAGCCTGTGAACAATGATCCCTAAGAAAATTTCATCGCTACCCTACCTCATGTACCCAACAAGATGAATACCTTCAATTAGGCAGACACAAGCATTCTCACCCTTGACTAATAGTTGAAACGCATAATAAATCATGGACTACCATTCAATCACCAAGCACAAAATCCAAAATCGAATTGTAATCATAAAATGAGGGGGAAACCCTACCTTTAGATGGGGAAACAGGAGGTATTGAATCGAAGGTGCCTAGAACTTGATCACAACCCCAAAATGCCACTCCTCAAATCACTAATGACAAGCATCAAAAGGGAACGAAGGTTTCTCAATTGACACTCAATGCAAAATGAGAAATAAAAAGTGAGATCATAACTTATAACCCTCCCAAAATGACATTCAATGCACCCTAAGTATGGTGGCCATCAAATCATAAATGCGTTGAAAAGACACCTCAGACCCAAAAATGCGACAAGGGGATGTATTTTGAAAAATCCGACAAGGGATGAATTCTCTGAAAGAACTAAACCTCAAAAAATCTAGAGCAACCTGAATTCTCTAAAAAAATGCATACCCTAAAAAAAATTCCTACAAGCAGAATCTCCAAAGGTCAATCTCTTCGAAAAATCTACCATGAGGAGAAATTTTTAAACCCCTCCTGACTTAGCCAATTTCATCTTGAGGTGAAATTTTGATGAAAGCCTTGGATCCTAGGAATACTTTGAGACCAAAACATTGCAACTGAAGGCACGTCAAGTGTAGATAAAGCATTAGTTTAATCAGGTGAAGCAAAAGCCAAAATTCAAAGGAACCTATCCCTTAAGGGGAAAAGGTCAAACCTAAAGAAAAACCAACAAACGAAGAAAGCAAAAGAGGGTCACCGCCTTTGGTGGGGTATGTGTGCAAAAATTGCACAATAAGTGGCAAGCTTTGTTGGATGGTTATTATTACTCCAAGAATTTGACATCACCATAGTGGATAAGCTAGGTAAAGCAAATGTAGTGGTAGATTTTCTATCCAAGCTTCCAACTCAATTAGCAAAAGATGTTGTTGATGATTCATTCCTAGATGATCATTTATTTTTGCTATCTCTACATACACCTTGGTTCACTAATATTACCAACTATCTAGTAGCAGGACAGACATCACCTCATTTCTCACCTAGAGAAAAGAGATAGTTGGTTCACAAAAGTTTTCCCTACTCATGGATAGTTGGTTACTTATTCTACATAGGCCTAGATAATATAATGAGAATATGTATTAGAGATGGGGTCTATGATATCCTTAGAGCATGCCATGATGAACCCTATGAGGGAAACTTTGTAGCAAAAAGGATAACACTAAAGATTCTCAATATTGGCTACTATTGGCCAACTCATCATAAGGATGCAGTAAAGTACTTTAGGAGCTATGATAGGTGTCAGATAATGGGAAGGCCAACAAAGACGGATGAAATTCCATTGCATCCATAGTTGGTAATATCAACATTTGATAAATGGGGGTTAGACTTCATTGGCCCCATCTCACCAACATCAAAAAATAAGGACTATATACTAGTATGCATAAATTATCTTACAAAGTGGGTAGAATTTAAGGCTTTGAAGTTTGCAAGAGATGGGAATATGGTAAAATTTCTAAATGAATACATATTCAAAAGGTATGGAGTGCCAAGAAAAATTTTCATAGACCAAGGTCCCCATTTCACATCTAAGTTGATCACCAAATTGGTTAAACAGTATGAGCTCGGACACAAAAAGTCCACACCCTATCATCCTAAAGCCAATGGGCTGGTACAAGTGACAAATAGAGAAATTGAGAACATCTTGACCAAGACAATACAAATTCATAGAAGGATTGTGAAGCTAGACTGCTAGAAGTGGTTTGGGCCTATAGAACAACTTGGAAAACTACAAGGTTTACACTATATGATTTGGTGTATGGCAAGAAAGTAATTCTTCCTATATAATTTGAGTATAAAATATTGAGGACACCAGTAACACTAAGCATGGACTTTACATCAATACAAAAGGAGAGATTACATAACCTAAATGCACTTGACGAAATCAGAATGGAAGTTATTCACCAACTAAATTTGTTCAAAATCAAGGAACTAAATGGCATGATCAATTTATCAAAACAAAAGAATTCAATGTGGGAGATTTGGCTTTGCTTTATGACTCTAGATACAAGGACTACAAGGGAAAGTTACAAACAAGGTAGCTTGGCCCATGTGAGATACAATGGGTATTCCCAAATAGGGCAGTTCAATTGCAGATAATTGAAGTAGTCAGATTCTCATTACTAGTTAATGGAAACAGGCTTAATATTTACACGAAGCCAATACAAAAGGAAGATTTCATTCTTTCATTAACTTAGAAGTATGGACCTTAAAATGATAATGAATTTGACATGGAGAAGGGACCCAATCACAAAGTTTTAGCATTAGATAGTACAAGTTCCATAACTAAATCAGTTGGTGAGCTACACAGCTCACCCACTGATATTTCACAAGAATAATCTCACACACAAACTTCACATGCACACACTACACATGTGACAATAACACATTCATTTTTATTTCTAGACAGTTAAATAAGCTGGGACCTATAGCTTCACACCTAAAATCAACAAACTTCAAAAAGGGACCTATTACTGAAGGCACCCATAGCAATTACTTGTCAGTCATTTCAAATTTCTCACTGAATTAATTGCATCTCTATAATTTCCACCACCACTTTTCATACATGCAGCCTATACATCACCTCACACCTAGCATTCATATTACCTTTCTTGATTTACATGACTATATAGCTCATTTCATATCCCATCACCCATACACCCCACATCCTTTCTCAACCATCATTTACTAGGCACCATGTCGTCATATCATTCATTGTCAATATCAATTATGAATGGTCACATAATACCTAGCTATGGGTAGTTATAATCAATTTCACATGAGCTAACTTTTAGTTCATTGTGATTTTACAGGTACCCCTATTAATTTTCCATAGTTATCATAGATTTCATTTTATTTTATACATGTTTACATATTAAATATTGCATGCTTCATATAATTTTTTTATATTTCCACTACATATCATCACACCCTCTACTAAGAAACGTACAATTAAATGTAGACACTTAATACCTTTAGTTGGGGGGGTAATTTTTATCTTCTTGATTTTCAAAACCAAAACCATTCTGCATTTCCCCATTTTCAAATAACATAATCCTAGAGGGGAAGAGAAAGGTAAGAACCAGCTGCATTGGGAAGATACAGTATACTGGAAGTGGTATAGTGAGAATAATAAGCAGAGACAAAACTAGAACAAAGCAGTATTGAGAAGGATTAGAGCATAACTGAAGGATTGAATATACTACAAAGAACAAAGCATCACCATGGGTGGTGATATTATTTGAAGGGAACCATTAGCACATACCCAGCTATTGGAAAATAGACTGGTGCTACCTATTTTTCAATATGATGAATGGACTACTTCTTGAAACTCATAGAGTTCAATGAAGTTATGACACAACAATTTGTTGCTACTTTAAAAAATTATGAGGTGACTATAAGAGGTTTGAAGGTGGATACTTCAAAGGCTACCATTACTGAAGTATTAGGACTACCATGGGAAGGGGAATAATTTCTAGTTAGAGCAGACGCCATTGTTGCCAGGAACGAATTCAGAGAACATGGAGAAAACCTAAACAGTTCTTCTCAAGGTGCAAAAATATTATCCTTACCCTAGGTATGGGCCTCAATAGCTTCTTATATATTCAAGTACTTAACTTGTGATGATAGGCAGTCCCTATTATAGACAATCCATTTTAAACATTTAAGCCATCTTCACCAAGATAGGCGAGTAAATTTTCCCAATTTTCTTTATAATATGTTGAAAAGATTGAGTTCTAAGTACAAAAGAAAGAGTAACAACACAACATTATCACATTACTTCTTATTCATCATGCTGATAAAAAGAATCTGAGGGTTCATTTTTCACATGTTTCATGGGAGATTTTCTTAAATTGCAGTCATATCAATAACATTCTTAAGGAACCTATTATTCTAGAAAATGTAGAATCACCTGTTGTATCAAGAAGGGAAATTCCCTCTAACTCCTTTGTTGCTTCACCTACCCACAGCAGGGAACCAGAGGAGTAGAGCCTACAAGACTCACAACCTATAGCCTCTGAGCAACCCATAGCAGGAGATACCCAGGAAACCCCTATTTTTGCAAAACACCAAGAACTAGTAAAAGGAAAGGTGAATCTTCTTCTGCACCTACAAGGAGGCAGAAGAAATCCACATAGCCTAGGCATTCATACTGCCTGGAGAAGAAAGGTGTTATGATAGGATCAATCAAGAAATAGGAAAAGGAAGATGTTGTGATAGTGGAGACAAATTCAGAATTAAAGGGGGATACCCCTGGAAATGTACATACACTAGTTAAACAAGCATGGTATTTCACAGGCATTTAGGAGATGCATTTGTTGCAAGAAAATTGAGGAAAAGAACCCCACAAAGTCTGATAGTGAGGGTTGTGAACATACCATGGGAGATGATGATTAGTTCTTAGGAAAGGATGAGCAATTGTATATAGAGGAAAGAAATGTTAGAAAATAATTGCAAGAAGCACTTGAGAGGATTGTTACCCAATTTTCACCTATGGGCTCAATCAAGCAGGATGAATTAGGTTTTAGATGTTCACAAGGGGAAAATGGGACATTTGCATTGAGGGTTAGGTCATGTATCTGATGACATTTCACAAGGATCTCAATTGAAAAGCATGCCTCAATCAGTTTTGGCACAAAACTTATCAGAGAAGAAAGTCGGTAAGAGCCTCCTACTATCTTGTCGACTAGTAGTGTGTTCTATGTGATTGAATAGACCAGTCGCCAAGAGTCTTCATGTATCTCTCTGCTTGTAAAGGTTCATGCCGATAGTTGTTCATCGGGGAGCTCTCGGCAAAGGTTTTGTCACCCGCTGTGAGGTCTTCCCAATCGGTGGTTGTCACACCGACAATTATTCACCAAGTTGGCGCCAAGGGAGACGGTTTGCTTTCGACAGGAGGTCTCAGTGATCATGTAGAGTCTCATCGAAGGGGGTTTCACCGTCGACATAAGGTTTTTCCTTCAGCATGAAGTCCCGGTGACTAACATAAGGTCTCACTGATAGCGAGCTCACCGAAGGATTTTTCCTTTGGCAAAAGGTTCTGCCGATCAAATGAAGTCTGGCCGAAAGATGTGAGCTCAGGGAAAAGGAAGGTAGAGTCGCTGAAATGTCTCGACGATAGGATGAGGGATCAGCATAAGGTCTTGCTGACCCAAGTGTCTCACCGATGGAGTAGTAGTGGTATAAGATGGTAGTCTCGGCGTGAGGTCTCACCGACCTAGCAATCTCTCCCCGAATGAAGAGAAAGTAAACTCATCGCCGAAAGATAAGGAGTCTGGCGAGAGGTCTTGCAAACAAGCCAATGTCTCACCGACAACAATGAGCTCGCCAAGAGTTGAATCCATTGCCATGAGGTCTCACTGACACATGGATGTCCCGCCAAAGGAGTTTTACTCACTGGAAAAGGGCTCAGTCAGTGTAATGTCTCACCGACCGACGGGGAGTCTCATCGAAAGGAATGAATGAAAATTGGGAAGAGCAGAGTGTGCTCAGTGAGAAGTCTCATTGAAGGATGGAGGTCTTAGCGATGGAAGAGGCGATATCGGCATGACTTTTGGGCTCGCTATGAATTCTCATCGACAGTTTCAAGCTATGTCGATAATTGTAGGAAAGTATAATCGCATCGGGGAGACACGATTAGTGTCTCATCGACATGTGATTCTACAGAGAGAACTTTTGACCATCCAGGAATCTTATGTGGAGTATGCTCGACCAATCTAAAGGAGCCAAAGATGAACCATTGACAACTTGACTGTTTGACTCCCCCCTACGAAGAAGATCAACAGAGTGAAAACAACGTGGATCTTCTATGATCTCAGGAGCATTCAAAGCAGCTCGACAGAGGAGGTTCAAGAGGGACACGAGGACCAGAAGTTAATGCTACTAAAGATTTGAAGGCTTCTCCAAGGGTGATCTTTCACACCGACATGGATAGTGAGGTTACGCTTGAATGCAAAATTAACTACATGAAAAGATCTAAAGGAAGATCTTTTATGAGCAGATATTTTTGTAAACCCTAAGGGCAGGGGCTGACACTTTTATATATAAGGCATTTTTTCCTTCTTGGGAGGGAGTTATCCGGATGCTTTTTCTAAAGTCTGTGACTTTTTCCAGTCCTCTCTCAGATTAGCAGAATTTGTAACTCATTTTGGAGCATGTTATATAAAATTTACCTTGGTTACCATTGATGGTTCAATTTTTGCCTTTTGGTTCTTGTAAAGTATTGAGCATTTTTAAGTGATTCATCAAGCTACTTAGTGAAATATTTCTTTTCCTTATAGCTTTGTTTCATGTTAGCATGCCTTTCTTTGCAAAGGTAGTATTATGTAGGTTACAAACTGTGTTTATTCAATTGCACATGAGCTTTTAATTTGTGAAAATTTTGCTTTTCCTTCTAGAAGGTGTGTGCATGTCGAGCCTGTTTATATGCATAATCTATAGGATCTTGTTGTGCAGTCCCATATCCATCATCAAATTTCAAGTGTAATCAAAGTATCTCATTGTTCATGTCAGTTCGGTGTATCACCATAGTATTTAGTTTTATTTTTATGCACTCCTTCTCCCTTTCCCTTTATAGAATCAGTAGTTTAGGTGATACCAAAGGAAGCCAGCCTTCTCCAGAAATTGACCTCTATCTATAAGTGACCCACAACTTTGGAGGTCTTCCCATGTTACACTGAGGTGTTGAACAACAGGTTCAACAAGGGTGCAATTCCAGGTGATAACAAGGATAAAATAGCTAGAAGAATTGGTAAAGACATATTTGCAAAAGGACAATGAAAGGGACATAAAAATCAAGGAATTAGATGAGAACTGCATACATTTGGGTATGGATCTAAATTGGACATCCTTGAACAACTTGTCATTGTTAAGGCATGTAATAAGGAAATTGTACTTGAAGGAAGACCTCAAGTTATAAATCCAACTGGTCCCATTGTAATGTCCTTAGGGTATGGGTTATGGAAAAGAACCAAGGAATTCTCTCTACAAAGGAAATATTAGGAGAAGGAAAAAGAAAACATGATAGCTAACCACACCAAAGCCCTTGAAAAGCAGGAAACAAAATTGAAAAGATTGACAGTAAGGATTGATGAAATAGTAGATAAAGCTACACAAATACTGAAATGCAGACCTCTTGCTAGGGTGTATGCATTATTTCTATAAGAAAAGTACTTATGTTTCTAGTTCAGAGAGTTAATCAACCATTTACCAATTGATATGAATAGAAAATTTGATTTTTTAAATGATTTTGTTGATTCTACACCAGATATGCAAGATCAACTCTATGAGTTTTATTTGCATAATATTTCTTTGCAAGATGTGATAGAATGGAACCCATTAATATTTGTAGGAGATTTACAAGTTGGAGCATTAGCCTCTTATTTCAAAAATGAACAACAAAGGGGTGAGATAATGCAAAACTATGTTGAAAGAGAAAAATCTATTGCTCTACATATCCAAAAGGAGTCAAAAGATCCTAGTACAATTGTAGAAGAATGGAAAAATCTCTTGCATTATAAGGTTATAGGCAGAAAAATTATGAACATTACAGAAAATGACTATGCCAGGATGCAACGACTAGCTAGAGGACTCATTCACATGCCTTCAAGTTTTTACAAGAAAGATGGATAGAGTTAACTCCTAAATTACAAAAGAAGGAACCAATGGATGTAGCTCACCTTTTGGATAACAATACAACCCATTTAGGAGGGTAGTCCACTATTACAATTTCCATCAAAAAGGATTTATTAGGGTATGCAACTGAACAGACTTCTATATTATTCACTACCCCAATGGCATTCACCTCTCTAGATTCCATAGAAAAACATTTGTCATGGGACTTTGACACTTGCAAATTGAGCCCATTCATTACCTAAAGTAGCATGACATTACTATATGTACTTGATTCCAACATATAACTATGAATCAACCATTAATTTATCATTAGAGTGGTATAGAAAGGATCAACACTTGATTTTTCAAAATAAAAACTCCAAAGTACACTTCAAAAATCTCCTCCTTTTCTACACTCTCCTTATTTGAAACACTAATTGGTAATTTTGGCACAACAACAAAGATTAAATAAAAATCCTTCATCCTATGCTCTATAATTATACGCACCCTCACTTAGTGGCAATGGGATCCTTACTTGACTCAATATTTGTGCTACATCAGTTAGAGTGTACATTAGCAAAGGTGTGCCAAGTGATATGGTTAACTCACATCATGAATGCAAGGCTCAACTAGGTTTGAAGAGGGAGAAACAATATTGTCTTTCACCTCCTTTCTAATTCAAACATTTTCATCCATGTGGCTTGAGGACACATCTTTATTACCTTTAGGTTCCTTGGGATTAACAAATTTCTCCTTATTAATAGCAGTACCACTTGTTTATATTGGTTGGATATGGACATTGGGCAATGTATTTCTTCTTATTTTGTTGTTGTTTTAGATTCTTCCTTTTGTTTTAAACCTTATTTTATGGGAGAATGTGTCTATCATCAATTATCACCCTTTTCTTATCAACATCACTTTTCTATGCAACTTTGCATGTGTTTTACTAGCTCATTAACCCTACATTGGTACAAACCTATTTCTCAACTAATAACCACTTTATACCTATATTATTACTGCATCATTAAGTTTTTTATGTATTCATTTGATGATAACTTCCTCTTGTACCTTTTTTTCATGAGAAGTTTAGAATTCTCAAAGTCATGAGCTAGAATTCCATATCGATGTGGATCAACATTGTACTCATACTATAAAACTTGACAATCCACATGAAAAATATCCCCACACGCTTCAATATTTACTTGACCATGCAAAAATTTATCAAATTGGTCAATATCATCTTAATAGTATTCAACATTGTCTTCCTCATTCAAAAATTCTTCATCCTTGATCATGAAAAATATAGTACACATATTAAAGGATTGTGAGGAAGGAAACAAGACACATCATGATTTTTCTCTAGGTAAAAATTCACTTGATCTCTCCTTAAAGGATCCAATGTATCCTTGTCTTATTATCTGAAGCTCACATGATTTGGAGAAACTTTCCTAGTATTTTTGTGTCCTTTTAGACCAATCAAAATAGTAGGGTCTATTGCACAATCTATGCCCTTCATTGAAATGTCTATTTGCACCTTGAGGTGGTAGCTCATTTTCATTATGTGAAAATTTATTTTATAGGTATTTCATGGACCCCATCGGTCTATCAAATTTATCTCTAGTTGAAAGAGGTTTTTTATAGTAACCATGTATGGTTGTGATAACTTTATATCTTATATTTTTAACTACTTACTTGGTGCCCTCATATTTCTATCAATATCAATCATTGTTGTATAGGTCTTTCTGAGTGTTTAGGGATTTTATCTCCCAAATAATACCCAATATTTGAATCAAAATCATGACAATATAAAACAAGACACATTAATTCCTTTGATTTTAGGTGCTAAGGTACCTTTCCAATGGTGAGGATGAACTGGTTGTTAAATTCTACAATCATTTCATTGATGCTCTTCTTAATAGTGGTGATCTCATGGGTAATGTATTTTGGGTCAATTGTGTCCCTGTATTACATTCTAAACACACTCACAAACTCCTCCCAATAAATTATATTGTTATCTGGTAAATTACTATGCCACTTCTTTCAATTTATTCTAAATAATGTACAAATAATTTCATCATCACATCCTCATCCTCTATCCCATACTCATTAGTGATATTGATGAATTACCTCTAATTCTCTTCTCCCATCACTGCATTACTGCCCTAAAATTTAGGAATATTTCCTCTAATTTTATTTAGGATTAGATTGTGGTAATTTAGGATGTCAAAAAAGTTCAATTGCATACACATTTTAGCTCCCAAAGGTTATCTAAATGTTACAAATATTTGAGCCTATTTACGAGCTTGATGACCATTGTTTTGCATATTTCCTCCTTGTTGGTTTTCAAAGTGTTGATTGCAAGGCTTGGGTATGTGTTTTTTATTTGCATAATATTGTTTCACAACACAAGCACAAGTCTAAGGTATTTGATCAACTTCAACTTGTAGTTCTCATCTCTATCTTATTACCTAGTCAATAAAGTCTAGTTCTTCATTTAAGAATCTTTTCATTTCTTCAATATCACTCTATATTTATTAATCAACGTCATGGAAAATATGATCATGTTCAGTCCTATAAGAACCTATAGATGAAAATTAATGTTGGTTAAGCTAATGTACTTTTATGCCTTGATCTAGCATGTAGTATGTTCTTACATTTACATTCCCAGGTTAACCCTTGTTTATTCTACCAATTATTGCATTGCTATGTCTTAGATCATATTCATCCACATTAATTCTTCACCTTTTGAGAAACTAGTAAGCTAATTCATTAGAGATATATTAATATTGGCTTCTCAAATCAATAAAGGCATCACCTCCACCTGAGGTATCTACTTGATCTTGGCCATTTTGTTCAAAATAGCACATCCATATTTTGTTTTCCACTTGGTATAATAATTTGTATGATATAAACTACATCCTTATGCTATTTGATCTACACACTCTCTTCTTCTATCCATGACGAGGTTTGGTTGATAATAATGAATCTAGGTTAGAACCATAGAGTCACCACTTCTAAAAATAAAAAGATAATTTTTTCTTGATAAAAGTATACAACTACAACCAAAACCAACAAATGCAAACACACAAATCATTATTTTTCAATGATTTGAGGTGTCTCGCAATTGTTCTCTAGTAATGATGTCATTCTATTCAATCCCAAAATTTCTAATCCACTTCCTAAAACAAAATATCGCTTTCAAGGCCAGGGTTGTCATCATGAAAGTGATTTTTTTTCATCCACATACCATGGAGAGTTAAATGTTAACTCTACAAGAGTAGGTTTTCTCCCCTACTCTTTGAGCTCATATTAGAATCGAGAGGGTATACCTAGAGGTTTGAAAAACAAAATGGATAACCAAAAAATGTGATATCTAAACCCATTTTATTGACTTGACTCCAAATATTCTCATTGAGCCAAGAACAATTAGCTATTTTGAAGACCTATATATATAGCTTATTTCATCACCACTACAATGGGTGCAAGGTGGGGGCAATGGAAATGATCCACAAATTAAGTTAATGATAATAGTTCACACAATTTTATACCATATTTTGTTGTGGAAAACATGAATTACCAAAAAATTGGGACTATACTAGAATTACTAGTTTGATAGCTTGTTCTTTTGAATGTTTAATTTGTTTATTTGATTGAATCAAATATAGGATAGACCAGTGCTAATCCAAGAGGTACACAATCACATTTGACAAGGATAAAATTGCAAGAGAAAGCAACATATACCAATTGATCTAAGCATCTAAATGCATCAAGATATATTGTTACAAATTTCATAAACTTAGAAATCCATCAAAGAAATACACAAATCCATAGGTAACATGGAATGATGCATCACAAATAGTTGCAACTTGTTTAGAATGTTGTTTTCATTCATCAAATGACATTTACATTCACAAAAATAAGTTTCTTAATTTTTGGAATAATAAAACTAAATGGAGAAATAAAATAAAATAACACATGCATAATAACCACTATAGTGATCTAAAACTACCTCTACTTCCTTGTAGTTAGATTTTTGTGGACACGAAAATTGTACTCCCTTGTAGAAAGTACAATATGTGACCTAATTTAGTCCTATTTTTGATACCCTTGCATCAATCACCCCTTAAAAACTACATTTATAGGCGCCTAGTGCTCATTAATTTGGACTTTAAGGCCTATTCCACTCACAAATCATACAAATCTCAACAAGCAACATTTAAACCACTCAAATTTCATGAAACCCACCTCAAAAATCCCTGGTGGGACTAAGTCGCCTAGGGTGGTGACTTAGTCCCTTTTGAGGTATTTTCCACTTTGAGCGGGAAAATCACTAACTTAATTCAAAATCCTGATGGATATTGGCCTGTGAAGTTAAAATAATGAATAATTTATTGTTAATGCCTATAAATACATGTTTTTAGGTCATTTTTCACAACATTAAGTCATTTTCATCAAGCAAATTCAAAAGTCAAGAGCCAAATATCTTTCACAAGAAGATTCATTAGTCTATCTACAACAAAGTTGAAGCTTTAGGGCAGGAAACTAGGGCTTTTTGTAGGTTTTCAAGCTCACTTTTTGTTCAAGATCTTACATTGCAAAGGGTTGATCATGGATGCCTATGGAGAATCATGGATAAATCTAGGTTGAGGAGATGCAACTAGCCATCAAATCAAGCCTAAAGACTTGTTTTCAAAGTGATTCCATCTTCCATTTTCTCTCTATCTTCATCCTAAGGAAGGTTTGCATGTCATTTAGATTCATTTCTAATGCAATTTAATGTCTCTTAGGATGATTCTTGCATTGTTCTAAATCCATTTATGCATCTTATTATTGCATATTAAAATAGGGTTGCATCTTATTTTCAAACTTCCTAGTCTTAGATACATTTAGGGCTAGGGTTTTATGAAGATTTTATCTCTTTCAAGGTTTAAATACCAACTAGGGGTTTGACAGAGGAAAACCCCCCATTAGAAATCAAATTATATTCTCTTTTGCAGGTGATTTTGTAGATTTAGATCTAGATTTCTGTAAAAAAACAAAGTGCAAACTATGGGCTTCTGTTTCCACTTTCAGATTTGCAAAAAAACCAAAGTGGAATAAGTTGCCAACAGTGGTGACTTAGTCCCACTGCACTATTTTTTCAGATATTTTTATAGTTTCCGATACCCATTTGGCATAAACAACTTTTTGGGTAGTTTCCCTAATCTGGGACTAAGTCGCCCAGCTTGGTGTAAGTGTCCTAGTAGGCTCAAAAATAAAATTTTCCAGAATTTATGAGACATCTGCAATCTCCATCTCAGTCTTCATTAGTTTTGAGGTGCACAATTTTAGTTTAACATCTTTATTTAGTTCTTTATTACATTCTTTTCATCTTTTTGCATGCATCACTGTGTTTTCCAGTACTTTGCATTTCTTAGGTTTTGCATCAATAATCACCTTTCTTTTTCAGTTTATTGCATTCAATTCATCTCATCTAGGCATATTGCACCCATATCACATTAATATTTGAATGTTTACATTGCATTTTTTCCCATCTTTCCCCTTTTAGGTGAAAAACCCTAGAAGGGCTAGAAATTATTGTATTAATCTTGTCTGCTCAGCATCGTTTTGTCTCACTCGTCACTCTCATGCTACAAGAAGGTAAAATGCAATAGTAAGTGACAAAATACTTTAATTTCACCTCTTTTAACTATTTTCCTTCTTTTTACTCTTATGCATTAAATTAGGGTTATTCCTCTCTTAAGAGTTAATACAATACTTTTTATTCAAAACAACATAACAGGTGCTAGTGAACTCCATTTTTGACACCGTTTGATGCATTGGAATTATGATTATGCACCTGACATCATCAATTTTCTATCATTATGTGGCATGGTACTTGGAAATTTCCTATGATATGATGTTCCTTATTCATTGTGGCTAGTTTGCTACCTTGATTCCACCTCCGTAAAGCAAGCAAAATCAAGGGGAGGCATACATCTACCCTTGAATTTCATTTCTAAAAGTTAGATACAAGGATTTGTGGACAACTAACGAATTCATGTTGTAGGATGTGGTTCCTAATGTTGTGGTTTTGTAGATAACTACATTAGGGGCTTCATTCTCTCGTCTTTTGAATAAGTATCCTTTTATAAAGTAAAGTGCATTGTTTCAATTCCTTTAGCTTACATATGCATGCAGATTCATATGGGCACTAAAGTGGGGGCTAACTTTAGACACAAAAATTGTACTCCCTTGCAAAAAGTACAATCTATGACCTAATTTAGTCCTATTTTAGACACCCTTACATCAATCACCCCTTAAAAACTACATTTATAGGCCCCTAATGCTCATTATTTTGGACTTTGAGGCCTATTCCACTCACAAATCATACAAATCCTAAAAAGAAACATTCAGACCACTCAAATTTCATGAAACCCACCTCAAAAATCCCTGGTGGGACTAAGTCGCCTAGGGTAGCGACTTAGTCCCTTTTGAGGTATTTTCCACTTTTGAGCAGGAAAATCATCGACTTAATTCAAAATCCTAATGGATGTCAGCCTGTGAAGTTAAAATAATGAATAATTTAGTGTTAATTCCTATTAATACATATTTTTAGGTCATTTTTCACAACATTAAGTTATTTCCATCAAGAAAATTCAAAAATCAAGAGCCAAATATCTTTCACAAGAAGATTCAGTAGTCTATCTACAGCAAAGTTGAAGCTTTAAGGCAGCAAAGTAGGGTTTTTTGTAGGTCTTCAAGCTCACTTTTTGTTCAAGATCTTACATTGTAAAGGGTTTATCATGGATGCCTATGGAGAATCATGGGGAAATCTAGGTTGAGGAGATGCAACTAGCCATCAAATCAAGCCTAAAGACTTCTTTTCAAAGTGATTCCATCTTCCATTTTCTCTCTATCTTCAGTGTAAGGAAGGTTTTCATGTCATTTACATTCATTTATAATGTTATTTAATGTCTCTTAGGTGGAGTCTTGCATTATTCTAAATCCATTTATGCATCTTATTCTTGCACATTAGAATAGGCTTGCATCTTATTTTTAGACTTCCTAGGCTTAGATACACTTAGGGCTAGGGCTTTATGCAGATTTTATCTCTTCCAAGGTTTAAATACCAACTAGGTGTTTGATCGAGGCAAACCCCCCATTAGAAATCAAATTATATTATGTTTTGTAGGTGATATTGCATATTCAGATCAAGATTTCTGTCAGAAAATAGTGTAGACTGTGGGATTCCATTTCCACTTTCAAATTTGAAGAAAATCCAAAGTGGACTAAGTCACCAACAATGGTGACTTAGTCCCACTACACTATTTTTTCAAAAAAAATTACAATTTTGGATACCCATCTGGCAAAAACATCTTTCTGGGTAGTTTCCCTAATCTGGAACTAAGTCACCCAGCTTGGTGTAAGTGTCCTAATAGGCTCAAAAATCAAAATTTCTAGAATTTTTGAGACATTTGCAATCTCCATCTCAATCTTCATCAGTTTCCAAGTGCAAAATTTCAGTTTAACATCTTTATTTGGTTCTTTATTACATTATTTTCATCTTTTTGCGTACATCACTATGTTTTCCAATACTTTGCATTTCTTAGGTTTTGCATCAATAATCACCTTTTTTTCAATTTATTGCATTCAATTCATCTCATCTAGGCATATTTCACCCATATCACATTAATATTTGAATGTTTACATTGCATTTTGGCCCATCTTTCCCCTTTTAGGTGAAAAACCCTAGAAGGGCTAGAAAGCATTCGGGTGCCAAAATCTTTGTTTACAATTTCAAATTGGTCTTTTCCTTTCAAATTATTCCTATATTTTATCCTCTTATTCTAATTTTGTTTCTAAATTATCTAATGTTCTAAATAAAACCAAAACTCATCCTTAATAGAAATAGGGTGCTAACCTTAATATGCAGCATCACAAGGTTGAGGTCATATAATCATTTCCACCCAAAATGGGCACCTCAAATGAGGTAAAATTGTGCAAGTTGGGAAGGATAGTTGGGAGAGATCTCTTAAATTAATGGTGAGTAGTGAGTAAATAGAAGTAGTTCCATTATATTTTTCACTCATTTCCTTTTAAAATGATTCTAATATATATCAAGTTCCCTTTACAAATATCTCTCCCTTGCATATCATACCTATCACTAGTATCTTAATTTTTATACCGACGTCATGGGAAAATTTGTAACTACATTGGCCTTGGAGGTGGTTATATAACCATTTCAAACCATTGAAAACACTACACTCCATATGTCAGGGCTTCACATGGGAAACAAAACCATATCAAGAGGTCCACCGATAACTCAAAGCAATTTGTGAGCCATAAGAAAACTCTTACAAACACTAGGCCTAATGTCTATCAACACTTTGGTGAGGTTAGAAAACTATGGAAAAAATCTAAAAACACTAGAATATTTCCCTCAAACTTTGATCCTTTGTATATTATCCTTTGGGGGAGGTTTTTGAACCACCCAAAATAGCCAACAATAATTGTATTCCTTATATGTTATAGCCTAGCTAGAAAACCAAACCATGTTGTCACTTGGTGGAAGCTATAAAACCACCCTAAATGTCCAAAATACATTAAAAAAATGTGTCCCTTATGTTGTCTTTCACAATGGTGAAAAAATCCTTATCAATAACCATAAGCGTTTTTATAACCACCTAGATCCTCCACCACATATAAAAACAATTCCTCTAATTTTTTTGTCCAATGCATGCTCCCTTTTCTTTGTTGGTGAATTAGTGTAGTACAAAAACACTTTTGGTAAGTTAGGGTGGTTTAAGAACCATCTCAAACAACCAACAAACACTATGAGAAACTTCCTTTAAGCTCAATCAGTCATTGGTTTGTATGTTATACGAACCACCCCAAATTATTGATGAAGACCAAAATTTTGAACTCTTTCGTATTTTAAGCCAAGGCCAAAGGTTACAAAAAAATAATGGAAAAGGATTAAAAAAACAAAATATGGGGCACATTAGGGAATTTAGGGGAGCTACTAACTTGACCCCTAGTCTTGTTAAATAAAAAAATGCCTCCCTAAACAACACATATGAACATAGAGAAATAAGAACTTGATAACAAATATTTATAATTAAAAAAATCCCTAACAAGGGTACCATTTCCAATCATTCCACCATAGTTTGAAAGATTGAACTCCAATTTCGTAAGCAATATCTAGAGGATTCAAATCAAGAACAACTTCAAAAGTTTCATGATCCTTACTAGATAAATGAAACTTCACTTTGGCTTCAAGTTAAGTTAAAAAATGGGTAACTTTGGAAAATAGATTTGGAAGGGTATTGATCCCATTTTAGAAAACCTCAAAGCATAGACCCAAGGATTATTAGTAAGAGGATGACCTTATTAATATAAATTAAGAGGCCACCAAATAAACTATTAATTAAAAGAAAGTCACATTGTGAAATCTAGTGCCATTCTAAAGGAGCCAAGGCTTGATGAATTCCCAAGCTCTCTAAATACTATTCATCACAAAAATCCATTATATTTGAATGGGTTCTTTTATTATTAAGAGGGTAATAATTTCAATCCCCTTACAAGCATGTATCCTAGAAGGGACACAACAAGAAATGCAATGGCACACCAATATTTTGCATGCTTCATTATCTCATAAAGTTCAAATGACCCACTTGGAACACAAAGCCAAACATTGGCATTAGGTGGAAACTAAACCTACACATCCCAAATCTTGTGAAAGAAAACAATACTCCCATATCACATGTTGAAAACCTCTATGATATCAAAGGAAGTCCAAATAAATTCTTTAATAAAATTTTCAAGCTTTTAAAAAGAGGCTTTAGAATGGTCCCAACAAGAATAATAATAAAAATGAGTGGCCACAAAGATATTTGAATAAATTTGGAACTTTTGTACCAAATATAAAAGTTTATAAACCTAATAGCCAATGTATTATTAATTTTGGATTAAAAACTTTCCATACAGTCACAATTGAAGCTTGGAAAGAAAAGGGAATTCCTATAAACATAAATATTTCTCCATTCCCTATCCATTTCCATCCATAAGAATCAATCCATGGAGAATTAGATAGAGTATATTTCCTATAGCATTATTTTTTCTACCGTTGAAAGCTAGAACCCAAAGCCTTACCAAAATATCAAAACAACATTTTTTTCCTCCTCTATAAGAGTAAGAAAGGAATCATTAAAAAAATGACTATTCACTAATTGAGCTATGGAATTGGGGAGATATATACCTTTGACCAATCTTTGGAACACAAAACAAGTTGAGGTATCCAAAAACTTTTTAGCAAAAACATAAAGGGCATGAGCTAAAGGAAAACCCTGTCGTATAAGCATTGGATTGATGTCCATTAATAATAAGACAAGTGGAGGTATAAAAAAATATAGATAGATTGCACCAAATGAGGGCCAAATCCTAAAGATTTGAGTATGGTGAGGATAAAATTATATTCCATGCAGTCACAAGCTTTAACAAATTCAATTTTGATGAAGATAACTTGTTGATTAGATTGCTAAGCACATTCTGTACCTTCCCATATCACAATGAAATTATCTAAAATATATCTAAACTTAATAAATATTATTTGTTTGGGACACACAATTTGAGGAAGAAGATGGTACAACTTCAACACTAGACTCTTGGCTATGATTTTATAAGAAACATTCAATAATGTAATTAGCCTCAAATTGTAGATATCCTCAAGGTCATAAGACCTGGGTATTGTAGTGGAGGAAAAAAGACACCCCTTTGCCTCCTCTAAGAGAGAGTGTTCCTCTACTAGCTCAAGGGATAAGCTCAGGTGGCAAAGGTGGAAGGATGAGGAGAGTTTTGAATATATTTTATGTTTTATGACAAATTTCAAAATAAGGATTTTAGAGACTGAAAGAGCAGACTTCAGAGGTCTCATGAACAAGCTAGTTGGCCCTTAGCCAAGGATGACAGTGTGATGCATGAACTCCCTCATGGCCTGTTGTAGTCTCGTATGGTCCAATAATAGAACTTACTAACAAAAACACTAAAGAGTCTACTAACAGATCATAAACTAAAATCTAGAAGTTTTGCCAAACTAATAGAATAATGAAAATGATAGGAATATCATGAAAATAACTAACATGCATGGATTGAAAAAAATGAAATAAAATGACGAGACAAAGAAGAGAAGAAAGAACTCACAAGAAGTCAAATGCTTTGAATCAACAATCTACACACACATATATGAGAAAAAATGTTAGGGCTATTTGGGGCTTGCTTTAGTCAAACCCCCATTTGTTTGTTTCCACATCCATGGACAACCAAGTAGACAAATAAAGAGAATAATAGATAAAGGACTAGATAGAAAAGACAATAGACAAGTTAAAACACAATCTTCTACTAAAATAAATACAATAATTCAAATAAAAGAGATTGTAGTTACCCTCCCTTAAGCAAGCTAGTGATGTTGAAGGAGAGTGTGCAACACTCTACACAATCCAAGAAGATTACAATATTGATGTAGAAGCCAAGACATGAGAGATTGCAATAAAATGGTGTAGGGGAGGATGAGAATGAGAGAATGAGAGCTTCAAAGAATGAACAAGATTGAAAGAGTGAATCACCTTAGGGAATGAGTGAAATAATGAAGAAAAGGCATGCAAGAAGGTGTTTTCAAGTGCATCTGCAACCATAAAGGCACTATGCTTCACAAGAAGGCAGAAGTGTAATGTCCCAATGGCCACATAATCAAGAATATTTTTGAGATATTTTTTGAGTGCGTAAACATTTGCACACTGTGCTAGCATCCCCAACAAAAATTCACTTAAAGACCAAAAATAAAGGGATCAAGGATAAAATTAAAGTTAAATGTAAGGGGGAATTGCATTATAATCTTTTATTAGGCTACAAGGGAGGTTGTGGAATGTGAAATTGCACGAGGTGCAATTTTTAACATTATATTTTTCCCCCACTTTAGTGAGCATGTGTATTATAACATGTGTGAGGTAAAGTAGAAAGAGGTTGAAGAGAATATACCTACGATGAAGAGGATGTAGGTCTTCATTCTGGTATATGCAATGGAGAAGATGAGCCAAGACGTGAAGAGGACATAGGTCTTCCATCCTACAAAGCTAACTACAATCCCATCATAGACATGTTAGTTGTAGACAAACATGTTAGGCAAAAAAGAAAAAAATAGACGTGATAAAATCCATAGATATGACATAATTTAAAGACATGACATGAATGAAAACATGACATAATTTGATCAAATAAAAGATAATGTTAATAAGTATGGCCATGAAGCTAGAGACCATATGACAAGAATATAGGCCTGTGGCTACTACAAATTACGTTAGAGGAAAGTCACAAAAAAGACAAGTCTAGTTAGGTTGCCCCCAAGCTAGACGATGAGATCATAAGACAGAAGACATATTTTTAGGACAAATTCTTGAAAAATAAGTAGATATAATACCCTCCCTTAGAATAATGTGTGCTACATAGAGGAGCACATGTCATTCTAAGGAGAAATGACAAGAAGATGTGGCATGAGATAAGTAGCAAGATGTATTTATGGTATTTTGTGATGCGAGGGACAACACATAGAATCCAAACATCAAGAGAAAAGCAAAGACAAAGAAATCAAGATCACAAGGGGATCCAATTAGTTGGGGTCAAAACTAATCATAGATGCATATATGTAGATAAGATAGTATAATGTATATGAATTTTCATCACCCCCCAAATAGATCAAAATGGGAAGAAGAACACATGAAGAAAAAATAAAAAATTGGGTCAACATGGAAGAGGCCTAAATGCCTTGATGCTTTGCATCATTCCCAATGTGAAATTTTTTTTACGACAAATAGAAGAAGTGTATGACATATTTTCTCTAATGTATCTAAGTACCTATGAGGGTATCAAGGGTCCTCCAAGTGAGAACACAAACATTAACAAACAAGCATAGGGGAACACTAACAAACACACAAATCTGAACTAAAGATAAAGAAGAGGTGTCGCTCTAGTCTGACACCTCCAACAAGTCATCCTACTCCCAATCTAGATCATCATGGGGGGGGGGGGAGATGAGCCTATAGGGGGGATAGAAAAAGTGGTGTTTGTCAACTTTCCTACAACAAGAGCCAAAGAGTAATCCCCCTCAAGGTCTTTATCGACAATCTCGTGTGAGGTCAATGTCATTGATTTAGCAAAAAATGATGATAGAGTCGGGATATCATCCAACAGGCCAAACATACACTTCTCTAGAGTGAAGTGTTGTGACCGAACAGGAGGAGGATGAGAAACCATAGTCATTTCCAACCTCTAGAAGAGGGTTAGTGACAAACTCAAGTGAAGGAGGCACCTTATTTGTCAGAAGAATAGTGCATGCCAAAGTGGAACAAGATGAAGAAGGCAAAGAATAATTTTTTCAACCACCATTTGAAATGAGGTTGGGCTTCATCTTATGCTTAAGCAAAGGATGTGGGGTCCTCATAGTAGAAGAGGGAGAAGGAGAAGGAACCATGTAGACACAATCTTTGTATGAGGCATTCCAACAAGCTCAAGGAAGGGAGGAAGATCTGGTAAATATGTGATTAAGGGTGGCTCCACAAAAGGAGCAATGAAAACTTGTACCCTCTTGGGGTGAGGCTTATCAATATCCACTAAGGAAGTTGGAATCAAGACAAAAGAAATGGGAACAAAAGCAAGAGTGAGAATGAAAATAGGAACAAAGACAAAAGTAGTAGAGGTAGAGACAGGAAGGTCCCCTTCAATCTTCTGCGAAGCCTCACATTCCTAGGCTAATTTCCATCAATGACACTTATGCTCACGTGCAAGTTGGTTATGATGACTATGGGAACCAAGAAGGGTAGTTTGAGAAGGCTTCAATGGATCCTATTCTACCTAAGTAGTCTTTGTAGCCATCGCCAATGGAAGAGCAAGATCTCTTGAGGAGGAGGAACAAAGATATGGGCGGGGGTCTTTACCATGATCACCTTCCTTAGAAGTAGGTGGAGGAATGAGAAGAGGCATTAAATGCTAAGATGTAGAAACAACTCCATGTGTATGCTTCCCCTTACTATAGAGGGTGGGTCAAGGGATAGTGGGAAAAACTAGGAGTCGAAAGACTTGTGGTTTAGACTTGCACAACACAGGTGCCTTTCCTTTTCCTGTGTTAGGCATAGTAGTAGGAACTAAGGGCATTTCCAAGGGTTATAAAGTCACAAAAGAAGATGAAGAATTAGGGGAAGGCCCATGGGTGGGAGCTTGCTTTCCCTTGGCCTTCAAAGGAGCAAAGGACAAGGCTTATTAATATGTACACATAGAATCCTTCATAGAAATAACATGGGAAGAAGGTAGGAAAACACCATTAGAGACCAAACCTCTAGTCTTGTACCTAAATTAGGCCTTGCAGAGCAAGTCCCCTCTAGGCAATAAGGGTTTGACTGGAGTGGTCCAAAAATGATCAAGTGAAAATCCTCCATGCAACATAGTGTTTTGGATAGTATACGTTGTGCCATCATGAGAAAAATTCAAAAATTTGTGAACAACGAAAGCAATTGCATTCATGGAGACTAGCCACGTGATGCCTAGTCTAACCTTGAATAGGTTGGATTCAGGTATAACAACAAATGGGACTTCAGGAGTTTTAGGTCCAACAAGGACTGACAAGGAGATAAAGCTAATAGGTGGGACAAAAAGACCATCATGTGTATGAAGTGTGTTATGTGACTCCTCATATTTCTCCTTATGTAAATTGTTTATAAAGAGGGTCTCCTTTGTGATGACATTGACCCTAATAGTAGATTCAATCATAACACTAGTCATGACATTATCATTGACTTGGGTCGGTATGTACAATAAAGAATGTTCCCTATTGAGAGACAAGTCACGTGGTGTGAATGTTATGTCAGGTGTTTTATCCACATGACCTAAAGGAGTAAGACAAGTGAATGAAACCATGTTCGCGTATTTAGATGGACTATGATCAGTAGATGAAGAAGCAAACATTATCAAATTTTTAGAATGGGAAGGGAAAGGATTTGTGTATATTTGTAGCTAACTATTAGGTTTAGCTATAGATTTATCTGAATTTTTCTTTGTACCATCAAGTCAAATGGTATCATTGTCAATGTGGTCTTGGATAACATGTATAAGATGCATTTATCATTCAGTATCATGACTTGACACTCAGTGGTATTGACAAAATTTCTAATGTCATACTAGTTAGGATAGGGTTCAAATAGTGGTCTTATTTTTGGAGGGTAAATTAATCCATCTTTTAACAATTTTTAAAGAACATTTATATGTAGGATTTAGATAACTTTGTGAAGATTCTATTATGTCCTATAGAGTTCTTTTCAGGAGGAATGACTACCACGTTTGCTATCACTTTATTCTTTTTCTATTCTCTAGAAATAGATATGGCTAGTCGATTATCCAAACGGGAGGATGAGGAGGAACCCTCACACTATGCCATCATCTATTGATATTCATGTAGTGTAACACATAGATGAACAAAATAAGGGTACTTCATTAGGAAGAACTTGCACAACATTGAAAACAAGTTTTTTATGAACACATGTTGTACATCAAAATCCAATAAGGTGTAGGAGATTTGGGAGAATAAATATTGATAAAAAGTAATGAAATCAATTACTTTTTCATGGGTTCCCTGCTTGCATCAAATGAGATCAGTGAAGTCGATCTTCAATCCGATGTTTGCTTTGAATTTTTGTAAGAACTGATTTATAAACTAGTCAAAAGAAAAGATGGAATATCAGGAAGCAAGCAAAACTATTCCAAAGTAGCATCCTTGAGGGAACATGGGAAAAACTTTGCTAACAAAGCATCATGATAAAAGAATTCAATACGCATGGTGGTGAAGGATGAGACATGTGTCTGCAGGTCTCCCATACCATTGTACTTATCAAATTTAGGAATTTTCATCACTTGAAGGATGGGGATGTTCAAAATGGCAAGGGCTAGGGGACTACGATGATAATATGGTTGTAAGGTAGATTGAGAAGTGGAACTAGTCAAGTTGGCCAATTGAGATTACATATGCCATATATTCTGTAATAGAGAATTAAGGACAAGATCGATTAACGGAGCCTGACTAATTGAGGTACCAGAGGTGGCAGGGAGTTAGGTTCTAGATGTAAGGATTTTGAATCCCAAAGGGACTCGATTTAATTTGATTCTAGGACCATCCCGAGGTACTATGTTTGTATTACCAACAATAGTAATAGAGGGAACAAAAGGACTCGTGTCTACCATATGCACAGACACCATTGGCATCGAAAGTTACAACTGGTGGCTAGTGATTTTTGATTGGATATCTTGAGGGTTATCCAAGATACAAGTGTATTAGGGGACATGGGTTTCCATTATATTAGCAATCCCTCAAAGTAACTCTAGACCTTTACGATAAAAAATAAGCAAATTTCTTAGACCATTAAGAAGAGGAGCATCTTGAGAGTATGTGTTTTCTTTTGTTAAAAATTATTCAAGCTATCCAAGTCTCTCTTCCAAAGAATGGATCTACTTAGCAGGAACCATGAGATAAAATTCATTAGCTATGGGAGAGGAAGAGTTAGGAGTGGTTGGTGGGGTATGCACTTGAACTTCAACTAATGGATGAGTAGAAACAAGAGGAGAAAAACTTGAGGAGAGTCTTGTAGAGAATTCCTCAAAATCAGGACCTTGGTGAGGAGGATTGAATTGTCTTCTAGACCCCATATCTAGATGTCCATAACTTCTCCTAACTACATTTCCATAGGTAGTGAACTGGGTTGTGAAAATCATAAAAAAGTGCCACAACACTCTATCCAATACATGTCTTGACAAGAGAGGATTTTTTTGACAAAAATACAAAGGGTAATAATAGGTTCAGATTGGGTTCACCAAAATGTAGTGGAGAAAAAATGACACCCCTCTACCTCCTCAGAAGAGAGAGTGTTCCTCTGCTACCTCAAGGGCAAAGATCAGGGGACAAAGGTGGAAGGACAAGGAGAGTTTTGATTACATTTTATGTTTTATGATAGATTTTAGAATAAGGATTTTATAGATTGAAAAAGAAGACTTCATAGATCTCGTGAGAAAGCTAGTTGACTCTCAAACAAGGATGACAATGTGACGCACAGACATCCCCATGGCACATTGTAGTCTCATATGGTTGAAGAAATTTTTTTCTAATAGAAACACTAGAGAGTCTACTAATAGTTTGAAAACTAAAATCTAGAAGTTTTGTTAAACTAATAGAATAATGAAAAAGATAGGAATATCACGAAAATAACTAACATGCATAGATTGAATAAAATGAAATGAAATGATGAGATAAAGAAGAGAAGAAATTTAGCACTCAAAAAATTAAGAGTGTTTTCAAACCAATTAACTCAGCATTAAAGAGAAATTAAGAGTATTCTAAATTTATTCAAACCATTATAAATAGGTTTCCAAAAAGTCAACATTTCTCATAACACTTCCAAATGAAATAAAGAGAATTTTAAATTGCATTTCATATAATAATATCATCAATGTAATGTATCAAAACATAAGTATTTCAATGACTTTCTCATATAAATAAATTCAACCTCACTTGGAGGAATCAATCCTTCTAATAGAAACATCTCTTCTATGCCAAGTATAAAGTTTTAATCTCTCAAAATCAATGTTACTTTAAATACTTTCATTTCAAATTTCAACAAGAATGTCAAGATGCATATACATTTACAATGGGCTTCACAAGCCAAATCTGAATGATACATAAGTACATCAATAGCAAATAATCTTGGAACCACCAACCGCCGTGACACCTTGGTCTTCTTGCGAGCTGGGGCCAAGAATGTGATTCAGGCGCCTTTTCCGCCCAACCACGAAGTCCATGACTTCCCCGGGTCCCTTCCTAACTCGAAGGAATCCCCGGCCCTGCATAAAGGAGCCTAGCAACCCAAAACGGTAAAACAGGAGGGAACTCTCGGTGCGTGCCTGATGCCTATATGCATTTCTAACATGAAATAAACACATTTCTTGCAA
This sequence comes from Sequoia sempervirens, assembly GCA_007258455.2. NCBI lineage: Eukaryota > Viridiplantae > Streptophyta > Pinopsida > Cupressales > Cupressaceae > Sequoia > Sequoia sempervirens. The sequence goes on along the minus strand of VDFB02273398.1, from coordinate 117,029 downwards.
CAAGAGGTGGCAGAGACTCAAATAAATTTCTAGGCTTTTAAAACAAACAACCCATCTATTTCAATGGTACAGTGCTTGGCCAAGCAAAATAATACAAGTAAATGGTAGATTAGAAAAGGTAATACTACCGTCTCTGTTTGCCCACCTTCGGCACCCTGTCCCGGAAGTTACCATAGTGAAGTATAAATACTAAAGCAAAAACTTTATACATTTTCATACATGTTTCAATAATTAATTCTTCAAAGAATTTCAAATGCGAATTTCAGAACATCCCTTGTAATTCAATTGTAAGATATCATTTATTCTTTGAAAAGTAACCCTTTTGATTTGGATAAAGGCTTTGTTTTAAAGAAGAACATGTATATATTGATACTTTTCAGTGTACTAATAGAAAGAAAGAACAGTGTTTTCTGTTTTCAGTATGCATTTCTTTTTCTTTCCAAGCTCAAGCTGACAGACAGTTTAATTCCCAAATTCAATGCAGGTTACAGAATAATAATAATATACTGATACAGTGCAATTTATTCAGTAATTCTAAGGTTTGAAAGATAGACTTTCATTCAGATTTTTGTGTTGTATTCCTTTACTCAGGATTGTACTGCTTTAAAGTAATCAAGATGGTGTCTCAAAAACATTTATGTTTCTTGTTTCAGGTTTAACAAATCTGAGAAGTTCATGCTACTTTCTGGAAATGAGTTTAACAGAGTTCATACTATTTTCTGTTCTGGAAATGAGTTAAACAGAGTTCATACTATTTTCTGTTATGGAAATGAGTTAAACAGAGTTCATACTATTTTCTATTCTGGAAATGAATTAAACAGAGTTCATACTATTTTCTGTTCTAAATGAATTAAACAAAGTTCATATTATTTTCTGTTCTAGAAATGAATTAAACAGAGTTCATACTATTTTCTGTTCTGGAAATGAATTAAACAGAGTTCATACTATTTTCTATTCTGGAAATGAATTAAACAGAGTTCATACTATTTTCTGGCACATATGTGCATGGATAACTATATATATATGTATACATATTATATATATATATATATATATATATATATGTGTGTGTGTGTGTGTGTGTGTGTATGTGTATGCAGTCAATTGTATATGTATACATATATATATATATATATATATATATATACATATATATATATATATACATATATATATATATATATATATGTATGTGTAAAATTCATGTATAGCTGTGTATACTTTGAAGTAAGAAATTCTGGTTTTCAAAATCTGATTGAAGAATTCACTGGTCGTGCACACAGAACAGGATATTTTCCATGGTTTCCTTACTGGCATTGAGCGACTAAAGGGCTCAGGGGAAGCCCTTGCCCCTCCCATGGGGAGGGGGCGGGCTGTGAGGGGCTCGCGCCCTCTCCACAGGCCGCGGCCTGTGGAGGGCGCGAGCCTCCCACAGTCCACGACCTTCCCATGGGGAGGGCAAGGGAATTAATCCCTTATCAATTTCAAAACTCAAAAAAAAAAGAAAGACATTTGCCCAGTATAAACTGCATTCGGATTTATCTCAAGACATTTTGATTTTTATTTAGATGACAGAATTTTAAACAAACCAGATATGGAGACATATAATTGTAATTACACTTGAGAAAAATGCAGACTTTCCACAGAACGAAAACCCTAACTCTGAAGAAGGAATGCATATTCTATAATTGCAACATAGAGTAGTAAGCTGATACCCAGATTTCAAAACGAATTTGGAAAAATTTCACAGATGTTTGCACTCTAAATAGAGGATAAAACATGTCCTACTACAGTTTTTACAATAAAATTAAAAGAAGGCATAGCAATGAAGAGAACCTGATACAATTTGCTTCCAATGCAGATGTTCCACAATACCTTCTTTGCCTCTCATCCAGAGCTCTTCGATATGATTCAATTCAAAATTCTCTTTTCTTTCTTAAAGCCCTCTTCCTCTTTTTCGAGGATCATGCATAAAATTTCCAGATGACAGCAGTTTCCAAGGATTGCCACATGCCCAATGAATTGTTGGTTTTAATACAGAATTTCCAGAGCCCAATGTTCTCTCGGGTTGTTCATTCTTCAATATTTTTGGAAAATTTATATACAAAACTAAATTATATCCTTATTTTATGCTAACTCTAAGTTTTTATTTATGAAACCACAATATTCTATTTTATTTATCTTATTTTATTTTTTAATCATATTTCTTTTAAAACAGAATCCTTTTCCCTTTTTGTTGCTCAAATAAAATGGAGATTAATAAAATAAAATAAGCCATATTATTTCACAATTTAATTAAACCATAATTTTAAATTTGCTATGCTAATCATTTTCACACAATCACATTGTAAAAATGAACATGACCTAATGCAGCTACATGATTTAAGTGGTGTGTGCGTAACTGAGAGTTTCTCCTCTTTTACCCTGTCGAGAAGCTAACCTCCTTTTCCTCAATCACACTCTTGGCCTTCGATCTCCTTGGCCTTCGATCACCTGCCACTCAAATGCACTAAGGCGTGCAAAACAAAAGTGTATTAGTAACCATTGTAGAAACAATAATTAAATCAACATTTCTATTTTATATGAATGCAATCATAATTCTTGAAAGAAAACAATTATATTAAAGCATTGCTCTTAACACATATCATACTTCGTATATTAAATCTCATAAGGTCATGGTCAAACATTATCTAAATAAGTCATGGTCAAAATAAGTCAATGGTCAAAATAAGTCATGATCAAATAAGTCAATGGTCAAAATAAGTCATGATCAAAATAAGTCAATGGTCAAAGTAAGTCAATGTATGAGACGTGACAAGAAAGAACTTGCAATAAGTCCAATGTTATGAAGCCTCCCTTAACACTTCAAATCAATAATCTACACACATGGAAACAAGGAAAAATGTTGGGGTTGTTTCGAGGCTTGCCTCAATCAAACCCCCATTTTGGTGTCTCTATCTCCACAGACAACCAAATAGACATATAAAGAGAATGATAGATAAAGGAATAGATAGACAATAAAATAGATAAGTTAAAAGATAATACACTACTAAAATAAATATGATAATGCAAATAGAAGAGAGAGTAGTTAGCCTCCCTTAAGCAAGCTAGTGATGTTGAAGGAGAGTATGCAATACTCTAGATGAGCCAAGAAGATCACAATTCTGGTGTAGAAACCAAGACATGAGAGAGCTTGCAAGAAAATGGTGTGGGAGATAATGATAATGAGAGAATGAGAGCTTGAAAGAATGAGCAAGATTGAAAGAGTGAATTGCCTCAAGGAATGAGTGGAAGAATGAAGAAAAGGCATGCAAAAAGGAATTTTTGGGTGTGTTTGCAGTTACAGAGGTGTTACACTTCGTAGGTAGGCAGAAGTGTAATGTCCCAACAACCAAAAAATCAGGAATCTTTTCGGGAAATTTCCACGGCGTGTAGATGTCTATGCATTGAGCTAGCATCCTTGACAAAAATTCACTTAAAGACTAAAAATAAAGGGATCAAGGATGAAATTAGAGTTAAGTTAAAGGGGGAATTGCATTATCATCTTTTATTAGGCTAAAGGGGAGGTTGTGGAATACAAAATTGCATGGGGTAGAATTTTTGACTTTATAGGTATATTTTTGATATTTCATTTTTAATATTTTTTCTTAAGAAATTAGAATAAATGGCTTCAAAATAAATATTTTGAAGATACTCACCAACATAATTCCAAAGGGTCTTGTAAAATTCACAAGGAAAACTATCACAAGTGGGGGCCTTTTCATTGGCCATAGTAAAAATAGCTTCATTCATATTAGCAATGGAGAGCAATAAATCACAAAAAACTTGCTAATATGAAGAGAACCAACAAGGAACAACCTTGAGGAACTCTTGTAATGATTTCTCTCATTTAGGAGAATTCTCTTGATCTTTGAACACCCACTCATAATGTAAAACAAAATCCTAAAGAATATCATGGATCTCTTTGAGCGATTGGAAAACTATCCCTAATTTTTTTGATACCTTGAAAGGTGTGTAGAGCACAAAGATCTTGAAAAACTCTTTAAAAGCTATATCACCCACCTTTATCCAATAAAATTAAACTTAAATATTAACAAGTTTTTAGCTAAATGATTATTAGCATATTGCTTCTAATGCTAAAGCTCAACCACCTATGATTGTAAATTAAAAAAAGGGGTTGGCCTCGAGTGTGTTGGTTTCTTGGTGGAGATCTAGTATGGTGGCCTCATATACATAGTGGAAAATTTGAGATAAATAATATGTCAAAATTATTAAAAACACGAGCTATAAGATCAAACAAAAAACAAAGACACCTTCCACGCAAGAGAGTTGCAAACAATAATATGCAATATTCCTCAACAAGAAAAAGCTACAAAATGAACCTTGAGAATCTTAAAGGAAAACAAAGTCCTCAAAGGTCAAGAGTTTATCAAAGGCATCAATAAGGTATAATAATACAATGAGGCTTGAGTGATATATAGGAACAACCCTAAATGGTAAAGGTATTAAATAATGACAAGTGTCAACATCTCATGCACAATAAGACAAAATTATCTAATAATAACTCTCTAGTTAACATAAAAAATCACTCCTAAGTTTAGCTTAAGTGCATGATGATAAATTAGACTAATAGTTAATTAATTATTAGCTAATGCATGATTACTCTAACACCCCCCTTAATATGAATTTAATAAGTAGCTAAAATCCCTAAAAAGAGAATGCATGATGGGTCTCGATAAATAAGGCCTGGTGAGGTACCCATGTACAAACAATCTAATCTCTCACAACTAGACAAAAGGAGAAAAACCCAATGGGAGAAAAATCCTCCCCAAAAGAGAGAAAGGTGAATGAAGGACTAAAAATCCTCCAAACCAAGGTGAAGGACTAAGAAGCCTCCAACCAAAATAATGTCCCAAAAAGAAGAGGAACATGTAAAACATCACTGAAGCACAAAGAAGTTGTAGACAACCATCGAAAGATGACTGATATAGTGTTGAAATGAATAACCTCCAAAAACATGAATGCAAGAGTATCCATATGGTAAATGCTCCATCTCACTGAAATGCATGGGTAATGAGCCACTAATGTACACTACATATTCCTAGTACATAGGAACAAGAACTAGATACATATATTACTCTGAGAAATGAAATCAAGGAAGTATTAGCACCAATAGTAGAAACCCCCCATAATGCTCAAAGGGGAGAGCTAAGACAAGTACAAAAACAACATGCAAATAAAAGGGTGTGCAAACTAAGGCACACATGCATGAGGAAAGAATCACTAGGATTTGTTGTTGTCATGGAAGGGACACTCACTTTACAAGGGTGTGATGGAAAACCAAAGGCAAACATCAACCCCCCATGGCACTTTATATTATAGTGTGAGACAAAAGACACAACAGGATGTGTGAAATCCCCAAAAAGTATACACCAAAATGACACTTTATCTCAGTATGTTTATAAAAGAGAATCTGCATGAAAAAGATGTCTGTAATACCCAAATAGGACAAAATGTTAGAAATACATTTAAAACAACCAAAAATGAGTCATCCCACACAAATAAAAAGTTTCTAGGAGCTAAGATGTCCAAGTAATTCACTAGAATGTGAAAACACAAAAAATTGAATAAAATGTACTTAGAGAGAAATCTAGAAAAATGGCATGGATGAATGTGAATAGCTCTAACAACCGTCTCAACATTGTTGAAATCATGAAAAATAGAGAAATTGATCAAAATATATGAGCTCAAGATTTAAAACAACACCTCTGAATTCAACAAGATGTAAAATGCACTAGCAATAAAAGATGGTGATGTGATCCACACCACTGGAAAGTTTACGGAAATATCTTTCTAATGATATCTCATTCACCCAATTTTGATATCGTATGCCCAAGTTATGGCCAAAAGAAAAAATGACTCCTTTAGGGCACAAAGGGAGCTTGAAGGGGCCTTGACCAGTGTTTGTACTACCGACATCAACAAAATATCATGAGGAATATTCCATAGATAGTCGAGAAAAAAAATCAACACCTAAAAAGGCTCACCAAAAAAAGAATTGGTTGGAACATACAGAAAGTCAGAATATTTCAAAAAAAAGTCATTTCTCAAGGAATATTCTAAAAGATGCCCCTATGTAGTATCCGATCAAAAAAATTTGCCACTATTGGAAAAGGACATTAGGAAAGTTTATAGGCATTAGAAAATGAAAAAATTGCTAGTTTTGAAGGGGACGCTGCCGATAAGGAGGTTGTCGTCGAGCGGCAAAAGTCACCACTGGTCAGTAGAATAGGCATCGACCGTGAGGGTAAAAACCTCACCAGCAGTACATGGGGCCCACATGGTACAAAGGGTTGGCATAGGTACCCTATGTAGGATTAAAAGCATGCTTTTTGGAAAAAATCTCGATTTAAAAAAAAACCAAGAAAATTTTAAAAAATGCCATGCACTTTTTTTATAAAAAAATTGTGCATAGGAGTCCAAACATGGATCGTACATGTACCTATGCAAAAAAAATTGCCTCATATGTTTCCGACAAGGAATATAGGCAAATTGATAGTCAAAATTTTTCAAATCGACCTCCTAAACACAACTGTGAGGTTCTTTTCGCACCAAAATGCACCTAAAAATCACCCACTTCCAAAATTTGCAAAAAAGTAAAGGAGATTCTAGATCTGAAGCATGTAACCCTTGTTGAAGAAAAATCCTCATAAATTGAGAAGGGGTTTGTTGAATCCATGCTTTAATACCATGTTATAATTATGAAAAACACGAGCCACATGATCAAACAACAAACAAACACCTTCCACACAAGAGAGCTTCAAACAATAATGTGCAATATTCCTCAACAAGAAAAAGCTACATAATGAACCTCAAGAATCTTCAAGGAAAATAAGAGTCCTCAAATGTTGAGATTTTTATCAAAGGCATCAATAAAGTATAATAATACAATCAGAGTTTAGTGTTATATAGGAACAACCCTAAATGGTAAATGGATTAGATCATAACAAGTGTCAACATCTCATGCAATGAGACATAATGATCTAATAATAGCTCTCTAGTTAACATAGAAAATCACTCCTAAGTTTAGCTTAAGTGCATAAGAATAAATTAGACTAATAATTAATTAAATATTATTTAATTATTAGCTAATGCATGATTACTCTAACATGAAGGTCATAGATTCAAACAAGTAGAAGGTGCATTTGAAATCTCCATTCCACTAGTTAATCTAATATTTTTGTTGAGAAGTTATAGGCTCAAGGTTTCACACACGACATATATGGGCCAATATTTATTGATGAGTTAGGAAAGAGGTGTTAAGAAAAAATTGGGACTTCCTAGTGTAGTGTCTGAAAATGTGCTCCTTTACATTTTCACACTATGTTTGGGTCCCTTAATTAAATTGGACTTAATTAAACCTCTAATTGGCCCTATTATGCATCTACAAGCTTAATTAATTGCAATTTTTGAAAGGGGAATCATGATTTAATTAATGCAATTATCATTTTTAACACCCCAAAATGAATAGGTCTTGGCAATTTAGGTTATGACCCATTCACCCTTGGGTGAATGGGTCCCCTTTAAGATCACAAATTCAAATTTTAAACATGTTTTTGGTGGCATCTTAAAGTCCTAAATTCAAGTTTTAAGTGTCGGCTTGTAATGTTTAATTTTTGAGAAATTAGAAAATTATCTAGAAAAGCAAAGTCTTTTTATCAATTCAAATCCTAGATTTCAAATGCAAGCATTCACAAGAGCTAATATTATTGTCAAAAGTGTTCAAGAGAATATTTCTCAAGTATTTATTGCAACATTCAAGATCTCAAGCATCATGTCAAATTTATCAAGCACCATGCATGTTTTTGGAGCTAACATTGTGATGTAGGTTTCAAGCATTCAAGTCAAATTTCAAGCATCAATATTACATCATCAATCAAGACACTTCATGCAAGATCAAGACCTTGGAGAGATCTACTAATTTTCAATCCTTCAAGGGTTTGGTGAGTTGCAACATAACAAGTGTTCATTCATCATTCCTTTCACATCTCATTTTATTTCAAGGTTTAATTATCGAAATGGGGTTTGACCAAGGCAAGCCCCCATTCACCAAAAACAAACAATTTTTCCCTCTTGTGTTTTGTAGATCTAAGGTTGAAGAATGATTGAAGATCCATCAAAAGAGAAACATTGTAAAAAATTTCAAAGTTGTTGTCAAGCCATGAAAACTCACTTTCAAAATTTATTTCTGATTTTTTGACTGTGAAACCCAAAGGAATTAGGAGTGTAGATATAGGACCGGAGGATTATGAAATCATTTTTTCAACCCCTATAGCAAGACCTATCCACCCTTTGGGTGAATGATTCCTAGGAGGACACTTAGCACAACCTTTTTGTGACAGGTGCATAAAATCAAGCCCTTCTTAGATATGTAATTTATTTTTGGATTCTATCACATTAAGGTTTAATTTAGTGATTTTATATGTTACATTGCATAATTGCATTCATTTAGTATTTTTTATTCATCTCCCTGTATAGGAGCGAATTTTCACGCCTTAAGCAAATTCCCCTTTCACATACCCTCACCTTAGAAAATCAAATCTGAAGGAAAAATACCACATCACCCATCCAAAATGCATCCTCTTGGTGTTTGTCCTGTGTGTCGGTGAGAGAATATTTGTCGGGGATGCAAGTGCAGCAAGTGGACGTCTACGCAACACGTGGTTATCCATGACGGATTCCCTCATTTAAATTTGGCAGAGGTGTTACACTCCTCCTTGGGAACGAATTGTAACATCCTTTTGTCGACCAATCGACTTGAAAACGGCTTATTCCTTCTCATCCCACCTTTAAAAGCATTCATCTCACTTTCACTTCATCTTCTTGGCACTTTTTCACATCTCCTTCAGCATTCTAGCACTCCATTTTTCACTACATAGTTTCAAATTTTCAACAACTTGACACTCCATCAACTCCACATTGCATGTGTGAGGCCACCATAGAAGTTGTGAGCTTGGAGTCTTGCGAGATCTTCCTTCACCATGGTTGCGGCAGTGGTGACTTTGCCAAGTTCATTGCTTGCATTCTCCCTTCATTGGCCTTGAGAGCCTTTGCGTGGAGGTGGTAATTCTTCATTCCTCTCCTTTGTGATTTAATAGAGTGGTTTAGTCTTTTGTAGTGTTCATTGCAGTACTTTATATCTTCTTTATTGCATATTCTACTCAGTTGCTTTACTGGTTGTCTATGGAGTTGGAAATAAAAAAGCGGGGGCCTGATTGAGGTAGGCCCCTATACAGCCCCAACAATTTTTCCCTCTTTCTTGTGTGTAGGTGAACATGTGCGTGGAGCTAACTGGCGAATCAACACTTTTGTGAGATCGTATTTATCACCCTAGCTTTTATTTATTTTCTTTATCATCTCCGTCTTTATTTTTCATACTTCATCATTTTGTTTACTTTGTTAAAATCAACTAGCTAGATTGTTAAGTAGGATTATGGTAGTTTCCCATTGTATTTCACACTTTCTAGCTATACAGATGCCAGTGTGCCAGAGAAACACCAGCGTGCAACGCTATCATCCCAAACCCACCCTGCCGTCCTCGGATAGAGAATTGTCTGAGGTATAATTCAAACTCCAGAAACTGGCTCATCTAGCCCCAATTAGATTTCCAAGTTTGTAGGGTGACAAAAGTACTACATAGTACTCTTCATTTTTTATCCTCATCCCAAAATATCCCTTAGAGTGAGGTAAGTTAGGGCAGCGCTCCGCTCTCGACTCTCCATGACCTGGAGCCTTGACATGGTTGGTCCCCCTCTCTTACATTTCAGGTGAACCCGACGTGAACCATTTTGGTTCTATTTAGCAGTGTTGAAGGGTCCTTTCCTCATGTCCTAGGAGTGTTGTAGGTGTGAGTGTTGTAAGCCGCTTTGCCTTACAACCTAACTTGCAATGCCTAGTAGGCATAGTTGGAAGGTTCTGTAAGCGTTGCAGAATGAAGCCTTAACTGGGTCACTGTCCTATTTCAAACCTTTGGGGGGCTTTGTGAGATTATTGTTTAGTGTACATGATGGATTCCTTCTTGCATCTACCTATCCCCTTTGTGTAGCCTGCGAGTAGTAGTCCAAGTATAACCTTCACCTCGCAGGACCTGTCAATGGGTTTTAACAGGGAACCATCTCCTCTTTACATCCCTGCACGAATCAACAGAAACACTGTAGTAGGTGTTCTTATTGACTCGACATCTTAAGTGAATATTATAACCGAGGAGACTATTCTAATTAACTTCTTGCTTAAAGATGGGTACGATGTACCTAGGAGCACCATCGGTACGCATAACAAACTTTTTGTACCTTCCCTTGGTAGCATCACCTTGTCGGTCCTTGTTGGACCTAAGTCTGTAAACCTATTTTTTGACATAATCCCAAGGTCTGAACTCTTTAGAGTGAAGTTGGGTATCCCTTAGTTAATACCTATGAATTTAGTTCCCTTGCTTGTGCATAAATGTCTGAGGTTTATTCACGAGGGTTCAGTGCATGTGATCCACGACATTGGTTATAAACTACCGATTGCACGTGGTAGATATTCCTTATACCACTTATGGCCTGCACCCATTGGTCGACTTCCACCTAGGAAGGACCTCTTGTACCAAACTTATGAGAAGTACAAGAAAGGATGCTTAACACCTAGAGTGAGATACCCTCCATCACCTTATGTTTTTTCTCATAGGGCTTGTTTAAAAGCTGACAGTGATGCCACCTAGGTGCGTAGAAGGGAAGCGCTCTATGGGTTCCTCTTCCTTCTCTTCTACTGTTTAGCCTATTGCTTCCTCTAGCCCTACTATGGCGTCATCAAATTTTGCTCCACATTTGCGAGAGAACCCTATGGTGCCCGCTTGGCAAAAGCCCAAGTGACCTGTATTCGAACTTCCTGTTCTACCCACAGAGCTTAGGCCCATTTGATATGGTAGAAGAAACGGTCCCCATGCGGAATCCTCTATGTCTCAGTCATCACAGCCTCCCACTGCTCTTGCTCCTAAATTAGTGAATGAGAAGAGGCCCACCATTGAGGCACTAGAGTTGACTCACCCCATTGTTTCTCAACCTCTTCCTCCTACTCCCGTTCAAGATTTTTTCCCTCTGCCGGAGATGGTTGTGATGGACACTCCTATGGTTGAGCAGGAGCCTTTTTTTCCCTTTGCAGCTCCTGGCCTCTAGCTCAAATTTTCATAGAAACTACCTTGCGCGTGAGCACAAGCACCAGCGAAAAGCTCTGGTGGTGAGTAGGCCGCTTTGTAGAGAAAGGAAGAGGAGTTGGTTGCCCCTATCTTAAGGCCTCCTGATGTGTCATCTTCTCTCCTCCCATCTGATTCCATTCAATCAAATTTAGTTATGTTTCCAACTCCTACTATGAGCGTAGGTGCACTTGATCCTAAAAAGGTGCAGGTGTTTATCGCTCCTTCGATTGAGCCACCTCTTTTGATGTTCCTCCCAGACATCCCACCATTTTCTAAACTCGTGGACATGTCGAACACTTCAGTGGTGTCCGCTGTGGTTTTCTCCTCCTCCTTCACACCTCTTTCCCATCTGTGGGGAGTTCAAATCCTTCGACGAAGTAGAAAGCAAAGGTTGGCCCTTCCAGTAATGGGGGTTGTAAGAGGATCCCACCTTCTTCAAAGGGTGGTCTTGTGTCAGCACGCACCGTCCTTGTGATGGAGCCAACTTCGGCATCCCTTGAATTTGTCACTACCCCAAATCACTTGATGAGCCAAGCAATGAATCCCAGGCGCTGCCTATGTCATCTGTTGAGGTCAAACATGTCACTCTTGTAAAGTGCATGTTTAACTCTCTGGACGATGTCCTGACCTTGTCAACGATCTTCACAAAATCGCTAACCATTTCTCCACAAGAACTGAGTGGAGGAGACCCCAAAGGGTCCCCTTCCTTGGCCCTTGTTGTGAGAGGGTCAGAAGGTTCTCCCCTTAATATTCCACCATTGTAGGATCATTCGCCTTCCCGTTATAATGAACTAGATTGGGAAGCAAACGACCTCTTGGTCGATGAGTGTTAGGGGGAGGCCACTTCTTTATCTTTAGATTAGATGTGTGTTTGTTGTGATGTGTTCCCCCATGCTTGTGTTATGTGTTCTTGGATCACCCTTGTCACCCTTGTAGATGCTTGGATACAAGAGTGATTATGTGTCATAAACTTCCTCTATTTGTTCCATCATTCTTCCTCTGTTATGTGTCTTGATTTCGAAAAATTAGGGACGATGCAAAGTGTTGGGGGAATTTAGGATTTCCTTCCATGTTGATCCAATTTTTTTATTTTTACTTTGTCTTCTTATGCATTCTTCACATGGTCTGATACAGTAGGGGGTTGATGACAGTTCATCTATATACTATTGTAATATCATAAAATTGCACCCCTTGCAGTTTCACATACATTCTTGCATCCACTTTAGTGTCCACTCCCCTAGCATTTGTGTAGGCTCATTTTAGCCCCTACATTAGCCTTTTTCCCTCTCAGGATGCTCAGGACCCCTTTTTAGTAGCTACCTTTGTGCACCAATTGTGCATTAAACCTTGTGTTTTTCTCGTTTGTGTTATTTTGTAGTGTGATGTGTTTGGACACTAGTGCGTCACACAGATGTCTACGCGTCGTGCTAGCATCCTACGATGTTTCAATGTTCAAATGATTTCCTTTGAGCATTTTTTCTACTTGTCATATGCTTTTGTCAGTGGTAACAACTTAGGATGCCTTGAAATAGCTCAGGAAGCTTCTTTCCCCCCCTATTCTCTCTTTTTAATCCATTATTTCAATCCATTTGTCCCTCTTGAGCTTTCTCCCTTGGAGACACTCTCTTTTCCCTCTTCACTCTTTTGCTTGCACAAATCTCTCACTTGTTATAGAAGCACCTTCAAGCTCTCACAACACTCTTTACAGCTCTCTTGGCTCTTGTAACTATCTCTCCCTCTTTGGATTCCTTAAGCCTTGCAATTGGCATCTCCCCCACATTGTGCTTATAAGCATCTTGGGATTTCACACATCCCCTACCTATTGCATCTCTACTTTATGATACGGGTTCTCCTCCTCGAGCAGGGAATGCTTTTATCAACTATATTTCATGATATGGGTTCTCTAAGCCTCAAGTAGGGATTGTTTTTATCACTCTTGTATTCTCTTCATTTCTATCTATTATCTCTCTCTATCTATTTGGATGTCCGTGGAGGTGGGAACACCAAAAAGGGGGTTTGACTAAGGAAAACCCCTATATAGCCCCAATAGTTTCTCCAAATCTTACGCATGCATGTATTGAAGATATCTACTAGCTGGAGGCTTTATTGCTTGGGTGTTTATAAGCAATTTCTTTCTTCTCCTTATCTTTGTCATTTCTACTTCACTCTATTTTAGTTTTGTTATATTTTGTTGCTTTCTCACATTCCAATATTTCTTAGCAATTAGAGTAGAAGTGGGCACTTTTTCATTTTATGTGATAAACTCTCTTTCTGGTCCATATGGACGCCAGCGCGCTAGAGAGACTCCAGTGCGTCGCACAATTGTCTGAGACCTGTATTGTCATCCTTTGGACGAGAGCCCGTCAGTTTGTCCATAAAATCTGTGACCTCTTTTTTATTCTAGAACTCTCACGTTTGTTCCTTGAGGTAGTTTAGGGCAGTTCGCTCCATGAGGCTCTCTGAATAAAGAGAACTCATGAGCCGCGAACCCCCCTTCTCTACAACTATTACTATACTTATATATATATATATATATATATATATATATATATATGAGCAACTCTAACCCCAAAATATCAAATCACCCCTGTGTCCTTTGTCTATGGCTTTCCATGCATCTTTCTCTCTTCTTTGCTTGAGTTATCCCTCATGTGTGTGACAACGTCACTTTCACAATGTTTCAATATTCAGAAAACACATTCGTAGCCAACGAATCTTTTCTTGAAAATCCTTGCAACCTTTTTCAAAAAAATTGCATTCTTAACTTGCACCCCTCGTGGAACGTGTTTCCTTCATCATGGGCTCGCAAAGAAAT